>JABUQX010080820.1:2500-15000 GCA_015478945.1 Trachelipus rathkii
GGGGAAAATATTCCAGTTGAAACGAGGAAGGGATTCTACTTTTGGATTGCATAGTTTGCCCAAATATTAAAATATGTCAGATCGACAGAGTCATTTTTCTTGCTTATTTTGTTCTTTTGGTTGCTATCACCAGCATTGCTATCTCCATTAGCTTTCTTAATTTCTAGTCAGAATCTGCTTGTAAAGCATTTTTCGGGCTAACTATATAATTTGAATTGGTGTTTGCTCAAGCATTAATTATTGTACTTTCGTCATATTCGCAGGTGAGAAGTAACTTTGATAAGGCTTATTCTCAGAAATAGCTTAATTTTGAACCAGCTGAAGAGTCACTTTGTTACTTTAAAGTATTTAATTTATTAGTGCGTAATCTTCCCAGTAAATTATTCTGGAAACTGAAGCCGGTACCTCTGTCTTGAGCTTGGATAAAAAACTTTTTTCAAACTTTGAAATATCAGCAACATTCCGTTATACCTAAATTTACATATCGGTTTAAACAAGTAAAAACCCTATGCTCTCCTAACTAATAAACTTCTAATATACTTAAATATTATAGGAGTATCAAATCAAAATCAAAATCTTTTATCAATATCATGTTATTAACTTTTATGTTTTATAATTTTATTTAATAATTAATATTATATAGATATATAAAATATATATATGTATATTATATATATATATATAATATAATATATAATTATTATATTATATATATATAAAATATATTATATATATAATATATATATATATATATAGTATATATGTATTATTATTATTTACTGTAGTATGTATGTATGTATTATGTATGTATGTATGTTTTTTTCTTTTTTTTTCAGTTACCACCACTTCACGGCCGAGCCTGTGAGAGGGGCGAAAAATAAAATGGAAAACCCACCAATCCCTAGCCTAAGCAAATCTCTTCAGGTAAGACGCAGAGTGCTTTAAAGAAGAGATAAATATAGTTAGAAAAACAAAAGAAGGCAAGGAGTTCCACCCTGAACAGAATAGCAGAAAGAAAGAGGCACCCAAACCCAAAAACCCGGAAAAGTAAAAACAGGCTTTCTAATCCAAATTTTAAAAAAGGGTGCGAGGGGCCCTGCAGCCCCCAAAATGTGAGAACAGTACTCCGCTAAAGGCGAATTAAGCTTTATATAACTGGAGTAGCCGTGCAGAGGAAAAAATTCCCGAAAACCTGAACAGAACTCCCAGTTTATTTAGGCACTTAGCAACCATTTAATATAGTTCCAAGACAATTTTTGTATGTAGACCAGAATGTTTATGTTATCACAGGAAAGAAGGTAAGACGTCGGGGACAATAGGAAATTGGCAGGTTTCTTGGAGGTGAGATGTTATAGAAGTTGAGTTTTTAAAGACGTTGAATTTACAAGGTTGCGCTGACCCCACCTGGAAATCCCATACCATGATGCAAGAATAAATTGGAACAGGCTGAAGTACAGAGAGGCACTCTAGAAGCAAAAGAGGACAGATCTTGATAGTGAAGAAGAATGGAGAGATGAGTCGTCGGCATAAGAGTGACAGCGAGTGAAGTCACAGGCTGAGGAGATCGTATGCATGAAAATAGGATAAAAGTAGGAAGAACACCTTGCAACACGCACAATTAAACAGCGAAGGGAAGAGCGCTCCGATCAACGAGTGTGATATAGAGAGAAAACTATACAGAGTAGCAAAGAGAAGGAAAACCCAAAGGAAGGAGCTTAGAGAGTCCAGGACGCGTTCCAAACCCGAGTAAAGCTTTGATAGGTCAAGCTCCACCAGCAAGATCCCCATATCCTACGACAGCCGCGTTAAGTCTCTCGGATAGAGAAAGTATGTCACCGTTGATCCGAACGACGAAAAAGCCATACTTTGATCGGAAAGAAGGGAATGCGATAGATGATCCAGGAATGAGAGTTGAGAAGAGATTCAAGATTTAGATAGATACAAGTGAGAGCATAGGACGATAGAGAAGGATCAGAGCAGCTGCCTTTTTCGGATCGCGTGGAAATGCGCCTTCCAAGCAACTAATGAAAATTGATGTATTAAGGAGAAATAAAGATAGAGTTGAACTGGGAACAGCGCCAGCTTCGAAGCACACGCCTCAAAACCGGCGATTCCATCGGGCACTAGCCTTCTGACTTATAAAGTCTTCAGTATTCCATGCACACTCACAGTGTATCACAGTAAAGACATGGGAACCTGAAGAGATAGGAGTAGGAGAATGCAATTCGTCAGGGTAGAATTAGAGAAAAAAGAGGCGAAAGAATTCCTTTTCAGAAGATCTTAGCAACAAACATCGAGATGAATAAGGGAGGATAAAAGCAGCTACAAAATGTTAGAACTTTTCAGGCAGAATTTTTACAGAAGGAGACCCAAGCAGGTTCTCGCACTTTCTTTTAGTGAAAGTGCGCTTAGCCTGTCGGAATAGTATACCTGCAACGATTCCGTGCAGAATGAAAATGATTAAGAGTGATAGAAGAACGAGATTTTCCATGCCCGATACGCAATTCTCTCTCCTGAATGGCGCGGAGAACAAACTCCATCCGAACCATGGAATTTGGGAAAAAAATTAGCTGAAGATGGAATGAACATGCCTCCCCATCGGTGTAAGCCCCCACCTTCCGATCCTATGCCCCCCGATCAAAGCGATGCATTGCCAAAAGTGTGCCAACAGAAACACTCACATTTATCCCCAATTAGCCCGAATTAAAATGACAGAATTACGTTTAGGCAGTGGAGTGTGCCGAGAACAAGTATTATAATTCAAACCAGAGTTGTGGGTCAGGTTACCAATATAGAGGAGAAATGGTTGTTAATATACGAACAGAAAGTAAGTGTTAAACTACTTAGTCAAGCGTATTCAAAATGGTAAAGATTATTCTGAATATGTGGTAGGTTCCGTTAACTAACTTTGCTCCAGATCGTTTGAATACTGAATGTTTTGGCTCCTCCCCGCCTGCACCAGTGTGAGAGGAGCCCAACCACTCAAGTGTGGTGTACGTGAAATCCCCTAGAATAGTAAGATACTCAGCATTTGGATGGGCGAAGGAAAAAAAAGGGGGGCCGAAGAAGTGGCAGTCTCCTGAAAGTAGTAAGAAGGCAAAAAAAGAATCTGTGAAATCTGTTCCATAGGGAAAGCAAGTAGCAGAACACAAGATAAATGATAGTAGAGAAGGGAGAAAGATTTTTACCACAGAACTATCATAGAATTTCCAAGATTCTCGAGACGTTGTTACAGGATGTTATGTTATAGGCACAGACACCACCTTTAGACGAATCATAAGAAAAAGTTAGTATTAGGATATTAAGTTAGTTGAAAAGAATCCCTGGCCACGGGTCTCAGACCAATAGTAAAATGTTCCCGTTGCGAGAGAGGGAGAGAGGTGCAATTGCCACGATTTCCTGCCATTACACGCAGGCTCACGAACGTTAGCAAACTCGATTCCGTTTAGGAAACACCACAATGCGCCACCCCCACATCTAATCCGACCCATCATTCAATACGCATCGCACAGACACAAACAAGCTCTAATAGTTTAAAAATTTCCACGTTTACTCAATCCACACACACAACCCTAAAAATCCCGCTTCCACACACAAACACACTCACAACCACACACACACACACACACACACACCCACACACCTACACACACACACCACAACACACAACACAAACAAGTGATCTATACTACAACGTAGCCTAAAACTAATGTATTACATATATATTATATATATATATTATATATATTAATATATATATATATATAATATTATATATTTTATATTATTCTAAGTATATATATAATTATATAATATATTATAAATACTATTTATATATTTATAATATATATATAATATTAATTATAATTATATATAATATTATATTATATATATTATATATATATAATATATACTATATATATAGATATAATATATATATATATAATATTAATATAATATATATTATATATATAATTAATATAACAAATACATACATAGCGATAGGCAACATACATACTAATTACATACATACATAATAACATACATAACATACATACATTACTACTACATACATACATACATACATTACATTACATCTACATGCATACAACTACATATATTCAACGTAGCAACAGTTTGAAGTACTACAAAATACTACATACATACATACATACATACATACATACATACATACTACTACTACTATGTATATACATATATAATATATTTATATAGATATATATAAATATATATAATATATATATATATAATTATATATAATATATATATATAATTATATAATATTATATATATATAAATATATATATATAATATAGATAAAATATATAATATTTATATAATATAATAATATATTATTATATATATTATATATATATATTATATTTATATAGATAATATATATATATTCAGAGGCGATCTCACTCGTGCTACTCGTGCTTCGCACGAGTTAACATTATAGAACGATCTATTTTTGCCAGAATTATATGTTACGATAAAATTTTATTTTTTTGAATTTATTAACTGATACATAATAAAAAGATTATGGGGCAAAAATTAAACCGAAAAAATTATAAGTATAATTCTATTAAATACCGCTTTTTCTAACCTATTTTTAAAAAATTGGGCCGCCCATCTGCCTAAATCCGAAAGGCAAATTCGAACCTTGCATATTAATAAATGTTAATACGGATGTACAGTTGTAATTTAAAGCCGTTTTTATTGTTGCATTTGTGTCTTCACTGAATAAGTAAATGCTAATCCAATCTTTTATAGCACGAATTTCGGCATAATCGACGTTGTTTACTTATATTTTAGTAATCAGGCTTTTTGAAATGGAGCACGTTGTGTTTTGGAATAAATAAATTAAAAAAAAATAACAAATGGTTTTTATTACAATAATAATTGATCAACTGTATTTGGTTGATTGAAGCTGTAATCTTATTGGAAAGATTATTATTTAGATTTAAAGCTAATTTCATGAATGAAACATTCATCAATGAAATGCAACGACCCACTACGACTTCCCCTCTTGTTATGTTTACATTGTTTCATAATATTTTCCTTAAGATTCTGTAATGCACGGGGAGAAGAAGGCGAATACAACCTTAACAGAAATTTTTAAGAGGTTTTTGTTTTTTTGGTTATTTATAGAGTGAAATTTTCCTTACAGTTTGGTGTAGCTAATTTTTCACCAGTCTATAAATTCATGTGAAGTAATACTGTTGTAAAACAAACTCATAATTATTGTCTCTAAATTTGTGAGGAACATCATCCTAATAGTATGAGCAATTAAATCTCTAACATTTCATAGGCAAAAGTGCGAAAATCGAAAACGAATCTATACTAACAATACAAAGGAACGTTCATATATACCTTCTTGAATTAACTTTGCATACTTTACAAGTTAATCTTTACTCTAAATATTAATCCTACCCCCATTGGAACAACCTTACTAAGTTTTACACCACCAATTTCAAATTATTATGAACAAATAAGTTAACTAAAAGTTTTTTGACATTTTCCATTTATTTATATTCTTCAATTTGAGGATAGATAACGGGAACAAATCCATTATGAAGCAATTTTGTTTACGTTAAAATCACTACAATAAAAATAAAATAATAAATAAAATTATGTATATATTTGTTATTTTTCTGAATTAAAATAATAAATAACAAAAAAAAATTTCATAATATTTTTGTAAATTGATTTTAGTTAACAATATATGTAACAAGATTTTGGAACTCAGATTTAATAATACCCAAAATTATTTATAGTATAGTGTCAGATATTCCAATATTATAATTCTTTTTATTATCCTTTTCTTAAATAGTGAAAATAAGTTACAGAATGATACATTTAAAGTACGAATACTAAGTTACACATTTTAACATAACCACATAGTTACCCCCAAAATAATTTATTCGCTAAATTCGATATTTTCAATATATCTTTTAATACCAAAATAATATTAGATTTCGTGTATACAGGTTTTTATATTTTCGTTATGCTGTAACATTAACAAAGCTTTAAATTTGCAAAAAAAAAAATATATAGAAATGGCGATGGCTAAACTCAATTATGCTGCATTTGAGGGCCAGCTAATTGAAGAAAGAAAAGAAGAAATCTTAATTACCGAATGTATCAACCCATTACGAGAGATGGGAGGAGAAGAGAGAAGGAGAGGAGGTAAGTGTTTCTGAACTATATTTTTAATTTCATTCATCTGTTATTAACTCTCAATAGAAAAGACCTAAAGTTTCTTTGAGGTTGCTTACTTCCCAAACAAGAAGTGAAGATGTACACTCTAGGACTCGATTTATATTAACCTTTACCATCCTTTTTAATTTGGATCACTGTAGTAAAAGGATTTAATTAACATTTACCTGTCTTGTAAGGTTGAGTTGTTTACATCGCAGGCCAGAATAAATATATTAATTAGATTTTACTTTTACCACAATTTTTACATATGTTTTTAATAATCTATAAGTGATATTTATTACAAGTTATATCAATCTTTTACAAAAAGCCCAATTCATTTTACCATGATCCTCATATCATCTTGTTAGGTAGAATAAACTCTAGAACACCGAGGAAATTATAGATAATGGCTCATTATAATTTGAGAACTTAAATATTATAACATGATCATATGTATAGTTATAAAAGAATCCATAATCTAAATCTAGTTTTATGATTTTACAGAATTATAATATTTATATTCTAGAACCTGAACATCTTATATCTTCAGAGTATTAGTATGATTTATTAATTATTCACATAGTTTATTATTTACAGATTCATTTTTTTTTTATGTAGAAATTAGAGAGCAAATTAAAAATTTAAAGATCTTTATTTAAATACCTTTTTGATTGTTTAATGTTTTAGTAGCCTCAGTGACTGCATTTCTAAAATCATCAAAGGCTTGATACAATTTATATTCACAAGTATGCAAATATTCTCTTAATTCTATATCTAAAGCATTAAAATAGATATACAACTGAATATTGTTAATGGCTAATGGGTTATTTTTAAATAAGTTAACACTGGTATTCATATTAGCTTGAAAGTCATTTAAACTAACATTTATTTTCTTTAGAAGCTTTTTTTTACGTTAATTTTTTTATTAACGAAAATTTAATCTGGCCTGGAGATCTTCTAAATGCTCCCAAGGCTCATAATCTGATTCTTGTATATAATTTATTTAAACAGAGCTAGATTACCTTTTAAGTGGTTTTAAATAAGCAAATTTTTCTTGATTTAACAATCTTAAATTTTCAAAATATTAGTAAAAGATATCTTAAAATTTTTAAATTGAGAAGCATCAGCTTCAAATAGCAAGACTTTTATTTCTAATATTTTAACCTTAGCTTTTTGATTAGTACTATTGTAGGTAATGGACCTATCTATACATATTTCAAGTCTGAAGTCATTTCGAAAAAAAAATCTGGAAGTGGATCTGAAAAAGGTCAAAACATGGATTTTGAAAAATTGAAAATTCTGAAAGAATGACTAGACACAGAAAAACACCGTTACATTACCACAGACCTATACGTTTAGCTTTACATTTATCGTCAGTGCGTACATTTGTTAATTAAATAAATAAAATAACTAAATAAACAATGTTTGTAGTCCTTGCGTCGCCAATCGTAACTAGTCGCGAAATTTACCACCTAGTAAAAGAACTCAAACTTAAACAGTTAAACTCCAGTACCAAACATTTACTTCACAGGGAGCATCATTTTTAAAGAAATTTTTTAAGAATAATATGATAATAAATTTTAAGTTTTAAATTAAATTACTAATTTAGATATTATAAACTTAAATTACTAATTTAGATATTATAAACTTTGACCTTACTTATAGGGAGAGGCAAAGGAAGCAACAATTAATGATAAAATTAAATATGCCTGAGCAAATAAGTCTTACCAAAAAAGCGGGAGAAGTTGCTAATATACTGGTATAAAAACTCTTATATGCTTGCACATATATTTCTATTTTGTTCATTCATTTCATGCTTAGTTTTAAGTTGTAACACAAATGTTTTACTAAATTTCCTTTCCATTAACATGTTGGCCTTAATTGTCCAAAATTCACCAGTAAAGTTTTGTATGCTTTCACTTTAAAAATTGAGATCAACCTGCTCATGTGCACAAATTCAAAAGGGTAAGGGTTGTGCGGTATTGTGTAATCATCGACGGTAAACTTTGGAGCATATATTTATGTATAAATATGTTATGTTGAAACCTGTTGTAAATTTAGTGACAGTTACTTGTATTTCACATCATAAAAATATTTCAACATTCTCATTGTGATCTATACAATTGGTCTATCTTTCGCCAACATTAATGTCTTTTCTTTTTTTAACATACTTTAATTAAATTAATGTTAAACAATTATTTAATTTATATTTTATTTTATATTATTATTTTATTATTAATTTTATTATTTGTCTATATTAATTATAATTATATTATTATTATTATTTTATTATAGTTACTATCCACACACTCTATATCACATATTCATCATTCATCAAGTCAGACCTGATCCCTAATATTTTGATTTTATATTATTATTATATTATTATCTATTATGTCCATATTATTATTATTATTTTTATTATAAATATTTATCATTAACATTCGATCGATTATTTTATAATTTTACTTATTTTTATATTATTTTGGATATTTAAAATTATTATTATTAATATTACATTATATTATATTATTATTGAGTATTTTTAATTATTATATATATCGTAAGTATTTTATATTATTAAATTATTATTTTTAAATTATTTATATTATTATTATTTTCAGAAACATAATACTGAAATTAGTATATAGTAATATATAAATAATCATTGTAATTTAAAGTGTCTTATTATGATGATTTGATTGTAATATTTGTGTATTTTATTTGTTTATTATTCATTATTTCTAGTATTATTTGTATCTATTTTGATTATTCATTTTATTATTTTATTATATTACTCATAGGGTTGGTAATGGAAAAAATTACAAAAAGCAATGGACCCATATAAAGTAAGCCCCGAGAAACATAAAGACATGGGGAGCTTCGAGCTTTTTGTAACTTAAACCTTCGAATGAAAAACATCAGAGGTCCAACTGATTTAAGATGGAAACATATCTTCTTAGGGTTAAGGTGTTTGATCTTGCAAAAAAATAATTTTTTATACCGTATAAAAGTACATGGTTTTATTTATTACATTGTTATAGAACAGAGCATGATGTATTTCTAGCATTATGTTGTGCTCAAAAGTTTCTTGTATTTTAATTTTTTCTCTTTCGTTACCTTTGAAGTGACTTAAAAATTGTAAGTTGCGTATATTTTATTCTTTATGGTTTTTAAGAGACTTAGTTTTTTGTTTTTTTGAATAATTCTGTCCTTTGGTTGTTTAAGTTTTTCTCTTTCTTATTTTTATAATTTTAAAATTTAAAGGTTTTATTTATTCCTTTTTTTCTTTTTTTTTTATTTATTTCTTTTTTTTTTTTCATATTTTAAATTTTCCTTCTTTATTATTTTTATAACTTTAAATTTGAGAGATTTTATTTATTTTTAATTTAAGTTTTTATTATAGTATTTAATTGTTCATTTATATATAAAGTAGTATAATTTATAATTACTTTATTATTTATTTTAAAATTTAAAAATTTATGATTTATTATTTATTTGTTTAAATAAATTTAGTATTTATGTTTATATTTTCTAGCATTGATTGGTTGTTTTTTTTTTTTTTTTTAAAATCATATTTAATTTTTTTTTCTTCTCTCTTATTTTACTAACTTTAAAATTTTGAAGTTTTATTCATTTATTTTATTTAAAGATAGTTTTTATTTAGTAATTTTTTTCTTTAACAATTTTTAAATAATTTTCCTGTTTTATATGTTTCTCTTTTCTTATTTTTATAAATTTAAAATTTTTTATTTTCATTTTATTTTTGAGATTTAATTAAGGTTTCAATGTTGTATTAATTTTAATTTTGTTTTATTAATTTTTTTTCATTAAATTTATGGTTTTTATAATTTCTGAAGTTTTAAATTTAGTATTATTAGTTGATATATTAGTAATAATATTAATATATATATTATATATATCTTTAATATATTATAATATTATATATATATATGTATATATATTATTAATATATTTATATATATATATATTATATATAGTATACTAATATGATATTTAGTTATTATACATAGTTAATATAGTTATTATATTATGAACTTTATTTATAATATATTAAATATATATATATATTATTTATATATATATATATTATATATAATATATATATATTATTATATTATATAAATATTATATAAATATATATATATATTATATATATATATATATATAATAATTAATTATTACGTAGATATATATATATAGTAATAGCGTATATATAATATTTTATATTATATAGTTATATATTTAATATTATATTCTTGTTATGTATGATTATATATTTTTATATATTGATAATTCTTTAAATATAATATGTTTTATTTTAATTATAGTAAATATATTATATATATATATATATAATAATATATAATTAATATATATATATATACTATATATAATATATATATAATTTTCCTGTTTTATATTTCCCTCTTTTTTTTCATAATTTTAAAATTTTTATTATTATCTTTATCTATTTCTAGTATGTAGTTATTTCATTTAGAACTTTTATTTTTATTTCAATATTTATCGGATTGATTCTTGATTTTCTTGTTTATTTTGGTTTTATTTATTAATTTGATTCCATTTAATAATTATTTTTATTTTAGCAATATTTTTAGTTTCTGTTTTCAAATTTTTATTTGTTTTTTTTTTTTTTGTTTTAGCATTCATTTTCCAATTTAAATTTTTGAATTAAATTTTTTGCAAATTATTTAACTTTTTTTACAAATTTCATATTCATTTATTTGTTTTAAATATTTGCTTCGAGTTTTAATAATTTTATTTTTAAATTAATTTATTTTTTTATTTATAAATTTCATTAAAAATGTATATTTTATATTTTCTGCAATTTTTTATTTAAAAAGAGTTTAATTTATTTTTTATAATTGTAAGATTTTAATTATTTTTTTATTATTTTATTTAATTTTTATTTTAGTACTTAATTTTTAGTGTTAACATTCATATTCAATTTTTTCAATTATTATTATTTTTTTTGGTATTTTTATTATTTAATCTTGATATTAATAATATTTACTTATTTGAATTTAGCTTTGAAAATTTGCAGAGAGAGAAAGAAAGAGAGAGAGAGAGAGAGAGTAGAGAGAGAGAGAGGAGAGAGAGATGAGAGAAGGAGAGAGAGAGAGAGAGAGAGAGAGAGAGAGAGAGAGTAAAACAAAACTTTTCCAAATAATTATTAATAAAAATAATTAAGAGATTCCTAATGAAATTACATATGAAAAATAAAGTTGATTAAAAAAATACGTCAAAAATGAAAAATATTACATTTTAGAAAAAAAATTTCAAAATAAAAAACTGAAATAAAAAATAAAATCAAATTATGCAAAATATTTTCAGAAGATCTGAAATAAAAATAAAGTGAAACGTCTCTAAAAAAATAAAACCCGACTAAGGAGAACCCCAATATAATATACATACATATCATAACATACATAGATATCATATCATCATAACATACATAATACATACATACATACATAATAATAATATATACATACAACATAATAAATACATACATACATTACATACATACATATATATAGTTATATATATAATATATATTATATTATAGTATATTATATATTATATAGTATATTATAATGTATTATATATTATATATAGTTATAATTATATATAAATATGATATATATTATATATATTATATTATATATAATAATTATATATTATTAATTATATATTTATAAGTATTTATATATAAATATTATATATATTTGATAAATATAATATTATATATTTAATTATATATAAGTATATATATATTATATATATTATATTAATAATATATATTATATATATATATATATAATATAATACTAATATGTATACTATATATATATTATATATATATTCATTATTTTGTGTTATATATATAGTATATATATATGTGTATATATATATATATTATAGATTATATATATTATATAGTAATAGTTTATATATATATTATATATAATTTATAGTAATATATTATATAAATTTTAATTATATTTATATTTATTATTATATATTTTATATATAGATTATATTATATATGATATATATATATTTATATAATTTATATATATATATATTAATATAATAATAATATATTTTATTATACATAATATAAAATTATATATTAAGAATATAACTCAATATAATATATATATATTATATTTATATTATTATGTATTTTATATATATATTGTAGTATATATATTATATATATTATATATATA
>JABUQX010080820.1:20000-30739 GCA_015478945.1 Trachelipus rathkii
TATATCTATATTATATATATTATATAATATATTACTATATATATGTAAAAATATAATATTATATTTATATAAATGTATATTATTATAATATAGTATATAAATAAAATAAATATATATATATATATATTATTAATAATATAATACAATATATATATATATTATATATTATATGATATTTTATTATATTTATACATAATATATATCATAATATTATAAAAATATTCATAAAATATATTCATATATTATTTAACATTCAATAATTTATATTTACTATATTATAATATATATTAATATACATGTACTATATATATATGTAATATATTAATATTATTAAAATATAAAACTATATTATATATATCTAATTATATTAATGATAAAAATATTCTATACTATATATATATTCTATATATAATATATATAATCTATAATAATAAATATATATTATAATATATATAATATATATATATATAATATATATATATTAATATATATATTATAATAATTTTAATAATATTATTATAGTATATATATTAAAACTATAATATATATTTATCATATCTATATATATATTATATTATCACTTTTTTATATATATAACATCATATATATTATTATATAAGAGAGAGAGAGAGAAGAGGTAGCAAGAGGAGAGAAGAGAGAGAGAGAGAGAGAGTATTACAAAGAATCTTTTTTCCAATTTCTTCGTAACGTATTCGCCTCTGAAATAAAGTTTCGTTCCGCCGGATTCTCGTATTTTTCGTTACGTCACAGAAGGTAATAATGATCTGGCTGGCTATATACTTATTTAGTGAAATAGAAATTATAATTACCCAAGCATAGAAAGTTACTCTTAACAAGTAGGAGGCGGTATAATATTTCAAATGAATTTAGTTAGTTATATTATTTGCTATTCCTGAATATAGATAGTTTTTCTTTAATATCATTTTATAACATATTCTTCTTTTTTTCCCCTTCTTCTATATAGATTCTGTAGATATAATTTACAGTTTGAATTGATGTAATATATTTTTATCTAAAAGACTCCAAAATATTGGGTATGGTAGACTACTAACTACCTATGTATACGCCCTGATAAACATATTATTATTTATAATTATTATATATATAATATATATATTTTATATATATATTATATAATATAATATATTATATATTATTATATATAATTATATATATATATTATTAATATATTATATTATATATGTATATATAAATATAAATATAAATATATAATAGTATATTTATATATATGGTAATATTATAATATTATATATAATAATATATTATATAATTTTATATTATATACGGTATATTATATAGTTTAATACGGATATGTAAGTGGACTAATAAAGTGAAAGGAAGAAGAAAGAGAGAGAGAAAGGAACACCAAAGAGAGAGAGAGAGACGAGGTAAGGCTTAAAAATAATTTAAATAGTTTGTTTCCGCGAAATTTAGAAGAAGATGGAGAGGATGTAAGTTGACGACAAGATTTTAAACAGGATAAAGGAGCTTTGGGTCATCAGAATTAGAGGATCCGTGGAGACGGTAAGTGAGTTTGTTTTATTCAGTTTATTTATTTTTGATTTGTATATTTTTAAATTTTATTTAAGTAACGTTGATTATTGACGTTACAGGCACCAGTATGGGGACGATGAAACAGTCAGTTAGTAACCAGAAAAGGATCCAGGGATGCCTATCCCAACGTCTTGTGCCTGACGGGAGGGACGATGGTCGTTCGGACGTTTTGACCAGGGTTCCAGTTCATGATAAAAGGAAGGATTTACAGTTACTGGTGGGACGTACTGTGCGGCATCATTTCTTTCGGAGGACGTGGGGCCACGGGAGAAGTAATCTTGGATCATAGATGGAAAGCATTAATAACTGCTACGTAAAGTATTACTGTGATATAGTTGTAAGTTGCACATAAGATTTTTAGTTAATAGGTTAAGCCGACCGAGTCGGTGTTCGAAATTGAAAAATGTAGGTTTTCTTTTATTATTAGTAATTGTTTATATATGGCGTTTTATTGAACTATTTACCGTGTCCTGAGGAGTGTGTCATTTATATGGAAATTGTTTTACTGACGTTTAGTACATATTTTGGAAGAGCTTGTAATTTTAATGTTTAATAGTTAGTTACCAGTTGGTATTTTATATCATTTTATGGAATTATTTTACTGTGCTTGTTAAACACTGTGTCATCAATGAGGTTGTAGATTAGTAAAAGAATTGGTTAATGTTTATCTGTATTGAGTAAAGCCATTGTGTGGAAATACATCTATTATTATTTAGTATTAGTTTTTTTAATGAACTGAAAGACTGTTAAAGCAATTACATTTTGATACGTTTATCTGACGGGAGAAAATTTTAAGGATTTAGTAATTTTCAATGCTTGTTTTACAATTTATAATGGAGGAGTTATTATTATAGTGATTCGTATTATACTGATTTTTTTTTCTATTTGAGCCACATTTCTCAAATTGAATTGATTATTTAATATATTTATAAAGTAACTTACGGAGACTTTGATGGACAGGCGATTGTACACTGTAGGCTTGCGTAGAGTGTGGAGAGACCTTATTTTTTTTATATGGAGACGGAAGAAAATTTTTTTTGTTGTTGCTAATTTTTTTTTCTTTGAGAATTGATTTTTCCTTTTGAAGTCTGTTTCTTTACAGACTGAAGGGGAGTATATGTTAAGGGACTAAATAAAGTGAAAGGAAGAAGACAAAGGAATAAGAAAAAGGAACAACCAACGAGTAAAAAAGGAGACACGAGGTCAGGCTAAAATATTTAATGTTGTTACCCGCAGAATTAGAAAGAAGAGGAAGAGATGTAAGTGAGACAAGAAGGATAAAGGGTACGTTTGAAGTATCAAGAGGTAAGGATCCCGTGGAGACGGGTAAGTGAGTTTGTTTATCAGTGTTATATTATTTATATAGATTTGTATAGTGTTATTCCGTATAGTATTGATTATTGACGTTACGGCAACAGTATGGAACAGATGTAACGTCAGTTAGTAACCAGAAAAGGATCCAGGGATGCCTATCCGTCTTGTGCCTGACGGGAGGGACGATGGTCGTTCGAAAGTTTTGACCAGAGGTGTCCCAGTTGTAAAAGAATAGGATTCACAGTTACTGGTGGGACGTCCTGTGCGGTCATCTTTTCCTTTGGAGGACGTGGGGCCACGGAGAAGTAATATTGGATCAAAGATGGAAGGCATTAATAACTGCTGCGTAAAGTATTACTGTGATATAGTTGTAAGTTTCACATAGATTTTTTAGTTAGTGGTTAAAGCGACGAGTCTGTGTTCGAAATTGAAAAATGGTAGGTTTTCTTGTTATTATGTAGTAATGTTTATATATGGCGTTTATTGAAACTATTTAGCCTGTGGTCCTGAAGTAGTCTTTATTTTAATATGTAGAAATTGTTTACTGACGTTTTAGTAAATATTTTGGACGAGCTTGTAATTTTAAGTTATAGAGTTAGAGTTACCGAGTTGAGTCTTTATGTCTTTTATGGAATTATTTACTGTGCTTGTTAAACACGTCATCAATGAGGTTGTAGATTAGTAAAAGTAATTGGTTATTGATTATGTGTTTCATAATACCAACTTTGTTTGATTATTAGGCAAATAAAAATCAATGATATTTGAGTTTTTTTAATGAAGCCCCGCTAAGTCTTAATAGCCATTATTTTATACTTATGTCTTCATGTGTTGAATTGTGAGGTAATTTAGTAATTTCATGCTTGTTTTCAATTTATAATGTGAGAGTTATTATTAAATAGTTTGTACGTAGAAAATCAGTTTTTAGTTTTCTCATTTTGACCTCACAGGGATTGATTGATTGATATTTTTTAATTATTTTATGAAAAGGTAACTTATTCGAAGACTTGGATGGACAGTCGTTACACTGGTGGTCTTGCGTAAGTTGGTGGATCTGAACCCTTATTTTTTATTTTTTTATATATGGAGAGGTGAAAGAAAATTTTTTTGGTTAGTCTTGCCTATTTTTTTTTTTCTTTGATTTTTATCTTCTTTTGGAAGTCTGTTTGTACAGACTTGAAGGGGGAGATATGTAAGGGTACTGTTAAGTGAAAGGAAGAAGAACAAAGGAAAGAAAAAGGAACAACCAACCGAGTAAAAGAAGACGAGGTAGGCTATAAAAATAATTTAAATGTTTGTTTACCGAGAAATTAGAAAAGAATGGGAAGGATGTAATGAATGACAAAGGATATAAGCGGTAACTTTGAGGTCATCAAGAAGTAGAGGATCCCGTGGAGCACGGGTAAGTGGTTTGTTTATTCAGTTATTATTTTATGATTTGATCTGTTAATTCCGTATAAGTACTGTATGATTATTGACGTTACCAGGCACACAGTATGGGGAGATGAAACAGTAGTTATAACCAGAAAAGGATCACAGGGCTGCTATCTAACGTCTTGTGCGCTGACGGGAGGGAAGATGTCGTTAGAGTTTTGACAAGGTTCCAGTTGATAAAAGAAAGGATTTCTAGTTATGGTTGGGACGTACTGTTCGGATCTTTTCCTTTCGGAGGACGTGGGCTACGGAGATGTATTTTGGACACAGATGGAAGGCTTAATAACTGCTACGTATAAAGTATTACTGTGATATAGTTGTAAGTTGCACATAGATTTTTAGTTAATAGGGTTACGTCCGACACGACGTCGGTGTTCGAACAAGTTGAAAATGTAGGTTTTCTATTGTATTTATTAGTAAATTGTTTATATATGGCCGTTTTAATTGAACTATTTACCGTGTCCTGAGGAGTGTGTCATTTATATGGAAATGGTTTTACTGACGTTTAGTACATATTTTGGAAGCGCCTTGTAATTTTAATGTTTAATAGTTAGACGTAAATAATTTTAATGTTTTCATTTTATGGAATTATGTCTACTGTGCTTGTTAACACTGTGTTATCAAATGGTTGTAGATTAGAAGAATGTAAATGTTATCTGTTATTAGAAGTAAAAGCATCATAGTGTGGAAATAATCTATATTATTTAAGTATTAGTTTTTTAATGCCTGCAAGACTGTTAAAGCAATTACATTTTGATACGTTTATCTGACGGAGAAAATGTTTAAAGGAATTTAGTAATTTTCATGCTTGTTTTCAATTTATAATGTGAGAGGTTATTATTGAGTTGTGACATCGTAGAAAATCAGTTTTAGTTTCTCATTTAGACCTCATCAAGGTAAAAACATTGATTATTTTAATTATTATGAAAGTAACTTAAGGAGACTTGATGGACAAGGGCGTTTAAATAATATATATATATATATTTTATATATATTATATATATTATATATATATTTATATATATATATATATAAATATATTATATATATTTATATATATATATATAATTATTTATATAGTTAGTATACTATAGTACATAAATATTGTTATATAATATTATATATATATATCTTAATATATATATATATATAATCTATATATATATATAATAGTATAGATATATTATATATATTATATGAATAATATATATATATATATATAATTATATATTTATATATATGACTATATATATAATTATATAGAGGTTAATATACATGGTAGTAGTATATTATATTATATATGATAATATATATATATTAATATATATTTTTATATAATATTATATATATATTATATTTATATATTATATATAAGATAGATAAGAAAAGTAGGAAGATAGATAGATAGATAATATGATAGATTGATTAAGATATATAGAGTAGGATAGCTCGATATGATCATATGATAAGAAGATAGATAAATATAAATATTAGTATGAATATATATATAATTGCATATATACATGTTATGTATATATTTCTTTAATAATATAGATTTTATAATAGTATATATATATAATTTATATATATATATATATAACTAATATATATATATATAATTAGATATATATATATAAATATATATAATAAAAATAAATTAGTATGTTATTTTAATCAATATTCATAATAGGATATTTTAAATCACATTAGAAAGACATACTTATTGCACACTTCATATATTTCTCGGGAGTAAGCGTAAGTATATTATATTTTCCCACTACAATAAAATAAATCCAAATAGTCACCAATGAATCAATTATCAAGAAATTGACCAAAAATACGATGACTTTTAAGTAAGTATTTTAAAAGCAATATTTTTCTAACAAGAATTATTGAAAGAAGATGGTAAAAGAGATGACAAAAAAGGAAGAAGAAGAAATGCCGAAAATCAGAAGATAGAAAGAGAAAAGAAAGGAGAAGAGAATAGATAAGATAGATGTGGAGTGGTTTAGAAGAGAAGACAGAAGAAGAAGAAGAAGAAGAAGAAGGTAGAAGAAGAGAAGATTAAAAGAAGAAGAAAAGAATTTAACCGGAAATAAGAGAGCTATATAATAGAAGAAGAAGATATTAGAAGAAAGAAAAAAAGAAAGAGACTAATTTGTTTAAAAGAAAAAATATTAAAGTACATCTAAGAGATTTCTGATCGTATTTTGTAGGTAGAGTTCTGGTTTGTGGTAAAAAGAAATAATAGTGAAAGATCTTTCTAATCACCTTTTATTTATTGGTAAATTAAATTTCAATTAATGATAGTTCATCAAAAGAACTTATCTTTATGAGGGAAAGGGAGATTGGATTTTATCCTTATTAATGGATTAATTTGCCTTTGTCATTTTACGGTAAGTGTGTTTGACATGTTTTTAAAAACAGATATATTATTGTGAGTAAGATTATTGAGTAATCATTTTTCATAGTAAGTACTCTTGCAAACCGGGCGGCACAAAGTTAATAGAGGAAACAGATTTTTGATGTGGTGTTTGTGTCTTTGTTTTCCTATTTCAATGCTTATTTTTTGTCCAACATCATATTATAGTCTTATTTGTCTCTTAGTAAGCTTATATATTGCGTTGTACTAAATTATTAGTTGTAGAAACATTTATAATTTGCGGAAAACATTTAATGTTCAGTTTAGAAGGCAGTTAAAAGCACGATTTTATTTTTCTCTCCTCCTGCCCTAAATTTCAATCCAAACATTTTTGGAAATTATTGTGGTATTTCTTTCTTAAAATGTGGTGGATCGGGTTGTGGTTGGTGGATAACGGGATTTTTTTTTTATTAGAGGGCCAATGTAAATTTGAAAAAAAATAGATGTTTGTTTTCTTAACTTTTTCGGGTAATTTAAATGCACTATGTGGAAAGAAAGCCGAAATTTGCATAATCAGTTTAAGGTGTCTTAAATTGAAGCATTTTTAGATGAAATTTCAATATTATTGTTTTCATATACCAATAATATTTCATTAGTTGGAAAACCGTGTTTTAATAAAAAAAATTTAACCTTTTCTACAATTACGCTTTTCTTAATTTTTCTCCAATTACAAATTTAGAACTCTTAAAAGCTAAATTTCAACATTTGAAATAAAATCTGTAGAGGCGCTGATTTATTTGGTATTTTCTTCAAATGGTTTCAGTTCAACAGCCGATATTTTAGCGATTTGAAAGAAAAAAATTGTGTTTTCACATTGAAATGCAGATTTCAAAAAGCCAGAGAAGCGACATTTGGTAATAAGTTTTAGGGTGTTGTCTTAAAATTGACGTGTGGTTTTTTAATGAAATTTCAATATTCTGTTTTCTATATTACGCAAATATTCCATTAAGTTGTCTGAAAAGCCTGTTGTTAAAAAAAAAATAAAATTTTTAAAACTCTAAAACCGTATCTTTTTGCTTAATATTTCACAATACAAATTTAGAACTCTTGAAAGTAACGATTTTTCCTAAATTTTCATCAACATTTTGTGCGTTCATTTGGTAATTCCTCGCACGGCTTTTTTACGTTATATATTTTCAGCATTTTGAAAATTAATGTGTTTCTTCATTGAAATGCATATTTTTTCAAGAAGCAGAAAAGCTCGAATTTTGTAATAGTTTTCGGCTGTCTTTTAAATTGACCGCCCCTAGTTTTTTTTTGTTTTATGGAATATTAAAAATATTGTTTTGTGTGTTTTAAAATATATGCTACCACCAATAATCTGCCATTAAGTATTGTGAAAGGTCTGTTTACATAAAAAAATTTTTAACATTTCTAAAAATTATTTATTTTTTCTTAATTTTCACTATTAAACGAATTTAGAACTCTTAATAGTGCGATTGTTTCCTGTCTTTCCTAAATTTCAACATTTGATATTATTTGGTAATTCTATTTAAAATTGAGTTTTAAAATGGTACGTTCAGCATTTCAGCATTTAAGAAAATAATGTGTTTCAATTGAAATGCAAAATTTCAAAAAAGCAGAAATGCGAATTCGTTGGAAATAGTTTTACGGTGTCCTATAAGTGACGTTCCTCCATTAAGTTTTTCAATATTGTTTTTATTATAGAATATACCACCAATATTCCCATTTAGTTGTGAAGAAGCTTGTTTTAAACAATAAAAAAAATAAAAGAATGTTTAGATCTTTAAGTCTTAAAATTACGCTTTTTCCTTTCTTATTTTTCCACATTACAAATTTAGAAACTCTTCACATTACAAATTTAGAACCTTAAAAGTACGGATTTTTCCTAAATTTCAGACATTTTGGAAATTATTGGTGATTTTCTTAACAAATTGAGTTTTCTAACTGCGGATTCTTAGCATTTCGAAAAAACTAGATGGTGTTTTCATTGAAGATGCCAAATTTCAAAAAGCCAGAAAAGCGAATTGTTAATCAGTTTTAGGTGTCCTTAAATTGAAACGTTTTTTAATAAAATTTCAATATTCTGTTTTTATATACGCGGAAATCTACTTCTTAGTAGCTTTGGCAGTGAAAGCTGACTTTTAATAAAAAATTTTAACATCTAAATTACGCTTTTCTCTTAAATTTCTTCACAAGGTCACGTTCTTGCACCTCATTTCTGTTAACAAATTTTTTTCGCTAAATTTCAACACAATTTGAAGATTATTTGGTAATTCTTAAAATTGAGGTTTTTACTGGTATTTTTAGCATTTGAAAATATAATCGTGGTTTTTCATGATGACCTGGAATCCATGGCAAATTTCCAACAAAGCAGAAAAAGCGAAATTTTTTAATAGTTTTTAAGTGTCTTAAATTTACGTTTTTTAAATGAAATTTCAATATTTTGTTTTTTATATACCAAATCCTTTCGTTCAATTCATTAGTTGTGAAAAGCTGTTTTAAAAATAATAATTTTAACTTTGTCTAAACATTAACGGCCGGCTTTTTTTCCCCCTTGAAATTTCCGCATCAACACAATTACAAAATTTAGATCTCTTAAAAGGACGATTTTTTTTCCTAAATTTTTACATTTGAAATTATTTGTGTAAATCATCTTAAAATTCTGAGTTTTTAACGGTAATTTCAGCATTTGACAGCATTTGAAAAATGATGTGTTTCATTTGAAATGCAATTTCAAAACGCAGAAAAGCGAAATTTGTTAATAGTTTTAGGATGTCTTAAATTGACGTTTTTTATGACAATTTCAATATTTGTTTTTTTATGCCAACAAACTATTTCATTAGTTGTGAAAACCCTGTTTTATAAATAAAAATTTTAAAAAACTTCTGAGATTTAAAAAGCTTTTTTGAAGTCCTTTTTTTAAATCTACATATTCCCCCCCTTTTTTTGTTTTTCTTTTTAATTTTTTTCCTTTTAAATTTTTTTTTTCCATTCAACAAACCATACCTTTTCTTCAAACACTCATTTACTGACTCAATCGTCTTAAAAGTTACGATTTTTTCCTAATTTCATACATTTTTGAAGATTTATTTGGTATTACTTAAATTATCTAATTTCCAGAGAAAATATTGGCAATTTCTTGAAAAAAATTATTTTCTCATTAGAATGCAATTTCAAAAAGCAGAAAAAGAGGCGAATCTTGTTAATCAGTTTTGGTGTCTTAAATGACAGCTGTTTTTTTAATGAATCATTCAACTGATTTGGTTATTTATGTACATATTTTCATTTAAGTAGTGAAGAAGCTGTTTTACATAAAAAATTTTAACTTCTAAAATTACGCCATTTCTTAAATTTTTACCAATACTATCACTATTACAAATTTAATGAAATCCCTAGTCGTATCCGACTTTTTTTCCTAAAATTTCATTCAAACATTTTAAGGAATTATCTTGGTAATTGTTTATTTCCGCTCAGTCTTTACAAATGAGTTGTTTTTTAAAACGGTATTTTTTTATTTTTTAGCATTTTGAAAAATAATGTGTTTCTTGAAAGGCAATTTCAAAAAAGCAGAAAGTGCGAGTTTGTTAATAGTTTTAAGTGTCCTAAAAATGCACGTTTTTTAATGAAATTCAATATTTGTTTTTATATAACAAATATTTTCATTACTAGTGAAAAGCTGTTTTAATAATAAATTATTAAACGTTCCTAAAAGTATTTCAGCTTTTTCTTAAATTTTCACATTAACAAATTTTAGAACTCTTAAAAAGTACGATTTTTCGCTAAATTTCAACACATTTGAAATATATGTGGTAATTTTTTTAAAATTGAGTTTTTCTTAACGGCATTTTCAGCATTTGAAAAAATAATGTGTCATTGAAATGCAATTTCCAAAAAGCAGAAAAAGGAACTTATTAATAGTTTTAGGTGTCCTTAAATTGACGCTCTTTTTTTAATGAAAATTTCAATATTTGTTTTTATAATGCCAAATATTTTCAATTATGTTGTGGTGGGT
>JABUQX010080821.1:0-12500 GCA_015478945.1 Trachelipus rathkii
TAGAGGAGATACATATATTTTATTTTGATAAAATATTCTTATATATATATAATATAAAAAGTATTTCTATATACATATAATCTCATATACCACTTTTAAAAAGTTTATAATATCATTTTAAAAAATAATTATATATGCAAAAATAAATATCTATTTTTAGATTTCTAAAAATGAAGAGTGCACTTAGAAGCTAAGAAAGAGGAAACTGTAGATATATGAGCAAGGGATTACATATATATATTAATATAATATATTTTATATTATTAATATTATATATATATATATATAAATATATAATATATATTATATATTTATAATATAATATATAATATTATATATTAATATAAAATAATATGTATTATAGATATTAGTTTGTATTCTTTAATCTATTCTTTCTGTATTTTAAATATTACTAAATTTTTTGAACTAATGACAGTTATAAATGTACACTATTAATATGATTTTTTCATCATATATATGACAGTTTTTTTACAATATTTCACTTGAGATATTATTTATATTAATAATAATATGACATACAATATTATTATATATAGAATAAATATTATTTATATAAATTTAGGTGTTTTAAACCGGGTTTCTTAAGGCTTTCTATATTATATAAGTATTATAATCCTAGTAGAGGTTCTAATACTTTTGTCAATAACTATCTAATGGTTACTCACGTGAAGGGAAGTATCAAATAAGTTATAAGGTACTAAGAGTTCATGTTATTAAATACCATATAATAATATCTTATTCTTGGATATTTATTATACTTTATTACAGGTTTAATTATCTAAATTATAATAAAATTATCTTTTATTATAGATGGTATTGGAACTCAACGACCATAAAATATGCTGTCTTGGAATCATACTAAATACTAATTATGTTGTATTAATTATATATATTTCACTCATCGTATACATCGTCTCATTTTATTGCCATATAATTGAGGTATAAAATATTAGAATTTTGGATATATTTAAAACTTTGATAATATATATATATTTATAATATATATATATATTTATATATATATTATATTATATATATATAATATATATATATATATTATATTATAATATATTAATTATTACTTTATAATATATATATATATTATATTATTAATATATAATTATATATATTAATATATATACTATTATATATATATATTATATAGTTATATATATATTATATTTATCGTTATATATATATATTAATTTATATATATATAATAGCTAGTTTATATATATATAGTTGCTGATGGTAATTGATAAGACCACAATTCCAGTGACTAATGAATGAGTAGGTAACGTACACTTTCATGTTTTGCATTCATAATACCTTCAATCATCTCTCAGACATCAACTTATTTTATCTCACACTTTAATATATACGCATTTAACTTATATCACTACACTACCTCTTCATAAGACATCTTTTTTACACAGATCATCTCTATCTTTATATTAATTACCATAGTAGTATGGAAGGAAATTAATTAGCACTGAGACATTAGTATGTATCTTATTAATCACATGATCGTAGGTAGTTATTGGTTGCTGCCTACTTACCAAACCCTAATTTTATTTATATAAAATATATCTTTTATTGAGTTCACCACATGAGTAATATGCTAATGGCTTGATCATTAATTGAGAAGGTTCTGTGATCTATGAGTATATTATATTAAGTGGGGCCTTCTATCTTTCGGTGAAATTTTATGAATCGTAAATGGATACATGGAATGTTTTTGAGGAGAAGATGAATTTGAAGAGTAGATGGATGGATATATTATTAGATACTGGCAAATTTAGATTTATTGCTAGCACTGTAGACTGAAACAAAGATGTAATAAAGGAAATTAGGGATTTAAATTGAGTGTGATGTGGTTACGTTTAGATGATTGTTTGTGTTGTTTTAGGAAAGAATGAGAGGGGGATAGAAGGATTGCAATATTTAATGACGTGGACTTGATGTAGATAGAGCTAATGGTAGATTAGTGAGTGTGTAGTGCTAGAATTCTAAATAGTTAAAATTTAAGTTTGAAAATAGGTATAATTAATTGTATGTAGTTGGTATGCGTAGCATTTATTTATGGTCAATTTATATCTGGAGGGTTAATGTTATGAAAGAGTGCGATTTTTTTATGGGATTTTATCGAATGATATGTATTTGGATTGGGTAATATTTAGATAGGAAATAATTTTATCAGATTTTCACATTTGCCACATATCTTATCCCAACCTACAATAGGATTATTCATTATTTTTAATTTTACCTGATTAATCTACCACGCTAACTCGGCAGTAAGCCATTTTATCAAGAAGAAGGGGTGTAATTATAGTCACTAATAAGTTAAATCACACTAATAGCACAACTAAATTTACTATAGATGAAGGCACATTAAGTATATTTATATATTTTATATTACATAGTGACTTATAAGATGAGGGAAGATTATATTGGAGCACAGTTTAGTAATATAACGAGATGGATTAGAGTAATTACCACAGAACTGATGGATAGGGATAAGAAGAGAAAGCAGAATATATATATTTATATATATATTATAACTAAGCAAAAATAGACACTGGAGTTATCCAATATCAACACTAAAACTTCATTGTGCTCAGTAAAGCACCCTTGTTGCTAACGACATTGAGCATCATATAAGATGGTGAGTATATACATTGATAAAGTTACTCGAGAAGTATTGCGCTGTGGGATAACTATTATAAGAAAAAGAAATATAAAGCACATATCAGTGTCCTGCTCAAGTATTAGAGGTCAATTCATAGAAACTAGAATAGTTACATGAAAGTTTTATTATAGATCACCTTATGTCTTTGAATTATGACTGGGTGAAACCAGAGCCTATTTACCCCGCCCCCACAAGACATGAGAGCATTACTTTACCATATACGACGAGTGGTTTATGTATGACTCATTGTATAATTTAATATTTTAGCTATAGTAGCAAATATATACTGTGTAGAGGTAATTAAAATCTTCAGCAGTCCTAAACAGAAACTAAAACATGTTTCTTTAGAGGCCGCCCTAGGAACTGTTGTGATGTAGATGTTTTTCCAAGCTTTTTTTTTTTTATTTAGTTTTGAAGTGAAATTAGTTTATTATATAGCCTTAGGAAGTTTATAATTGTCAGACAGGAGAGAAGGAGAGCCGTCGAAAGTTAAAGATATTAGGAATGAGATAGATGAGCGTTTAGAGAAAGGAGAATTTTATGTAAAGAATATTTGGGTTTATTCAAGATATGATTTCTCACAAGGTTGAGACGACCTTACCCGGAAATTTTTATTATTATTATTACTTATATTATATACACAGATATACAGCAATTATAGAATAATACAGAAAGATTTATTAGACGAGAAGGCAATTCTTAGACATATAAGAGAGCAGAAATTGTTAAAGGAGTTTTATTGAAAATATTAATGAAACTCATCGATAACTTTCAATTAATTAAACTAGTCTATTCACGATATTTATGATATCTTATTACTTATTATTTAGAATAGAAAATACTAGAAATAAGTATAAAATATATATTATAATATATTATCTTATATATTAATATATATATTATAATATATAATATTAATAATATATTATATTATATATATAATATATATATATAATAATATATATATTTATAATATTTATTATATATATATATTATATATTCATATATGATCTGAATATATAATATAAATTATATATTAATATATTAAATTATATATATAATTTAATTTAAATTAAATATATTAATCTATAAATATATAATTATATATATAATATACTATAATTAGTTAGTTACTGTGTAGGATTATAAGGAGATATATATTATTAGTTATTAAGTTAGTTAGTTAAGTTTATTAGTTATATAGTTATTAGTTATTAATTTTCGTTATTTAGTTTTAAGTTATTATATATTATATTATATTTGTATATTATTTGTATTATAGATTTATTAGTTATTTTATAGTTTTAAGTATTCTTATTAATAGTTATTAGTAAAGTATATATATATTAATAGAATATATAGTTATAGAATTATTTATTAGTTATATTATTAGTATATATTAAAGTATTATTTGATATATATATGATAATTAACTATTAGTTTAAGTATATATAGTATATAGTTTATATTAGAAGTATTGTTTATAATAGTTAAGTATTTAGTATTTATTTATATGATATTAATTGGATATTATATATTTTATATTATATATTAAGTAAAATATATTAGCTTGTTGATTAAATTTATGTTACATATTATATTAATAACTTAAGTTATAGTTATAGTTATATAGTTATAGTTATTATATAGTTATTATATCTGAAGTTTAGTATTATTATTATTATAGTATTTATTATGATTATTTTAGTTTAGTTTTATATAGTTATTTATGAGTTATTTATAAGTATATTACGATAGTATTAATTATATAGTTAAAGTTTATAAAGTTCCCTGTTATGATGAGAAAAATTTTACTATTATCGACACTTTCTGCGTTGTTTTTCATGATTAAGTGGAAGCTACTAAATATTAACAGTGGGGTATTTTGTCGATTTATGGGGTGACACTCGATGTTTTATTCCAGATTATGATATCTTTTTTCACTTAGGGGTATGGCTTTTAGCTCATTCCGCTTGCTTGTTCGTGATCACAGTGTTAACGGCCTTTGATGATTTTTGCGAAATTATGTATGAATCGTTTAGGGCTTTGGAAGAGATCGTTGGAGTATGATTATGTGTGAAGTTGTTAGTTACAGAAGAGGATAAGTAAGCGTTTAATGTGATTTAGTGTTTATATTAGAATATAGGTGTAAATTTTTATATGTTTGTTTATTTTCGCTTTCATAAGTGTAGAACTGTGATATATAAGAGTTTGTAAAAAAAATAACGATAAAGAAGCGGTTATTAGGGAGGTGAAATGTTTGTTATGCTGGGAGTGGATAGTAGATGAGATGTAAGAGGAAGGGGTTGCGATTATGTTAGTTTACTGTGAATGAGTGATTAGTTTAAGCAGTTTTGAGGGTTTTTAGGTAACTTAGTGGAATATAGTTACGAAGTGTATTATATGTAAGTTTTTGAGGAATGTTAAGGTATATTAGTTAGTTAGTCGTTGTTTTGTTACATTTTTATGGTTAAAATACTGAGGGTGATTTTTGAGGGAGAGTGTGACTTTCTGTTAATAAATTTGAATTTTGTTTTGGAGTAACTGAGTAGATAGAGGCTTATATGTTTAATGTGAGTTGGGTGATCATAGAAGACTCTTATATTAGGTTGAATTAGGTGATCGAAAAATGGATGTATAAAGACAATGACTGGGATTTTTGTAGACGGAGATATATATAGAATGGTCAGAGTGAATATTTTAGAATTTAGTCTAGTGAGAAAGAGGTATTTGTGTAGCTAATTACTTTTATGAAGATACACAAGTATGAATCATATAGCATAAGATAAGATACGCGTAGTGTCGTGTAGGTTAAACTGATGGCAAGGTGTTTAAGTAAAGTTAGTGTATACATGAAATAATCAAGATGAGTGTATACATAGCATAATAAATAGATGAATATAAACAAGATGAAAAGACAAAAACTGAACAAATTTTTTGACTTCAATATAATGGATATAGTAAAAAACGCCTTTTTTAGTTTGTAAGTGAGTTGCAAATTGAGGTATTGTGATCTGCTTATAGATGTTAAGAAATATTAGAAGAATGTTCAATGGACGAGTTGTAGATGATTAAGTGTGTGAGAGGTAAAGTATGTGCAATTCGATTAAAGGTAAAAATGCGCTTGACTGATAATGGATCTATAGATAGCCAATGATATATAAGTAGTATATGTTATATCTTATTAAGTATTATAGTTAGTTAGTTATAGTATTAGTTAGATATATGATTAAGTTAAAGTTAAGTATTATAGTATTTAGTTAAGTTATTTATAGTTTATAGTATATATTAGTTATTTATATATAGATATAAAGTATTATTATATTAAGTTATTAGTATTAAGTTTATTAGTTAGTTATTATAGTTATAAGTTATAGTATATTAGTTATAAGTTAAGTTTATTACAGTTCCAAGTTAGTTAGTTAGTTATTAGTTAGTTAGTTTTTGTTAGTTAGTTATTTAGTTTATATAGTTATTATATATTATAGATTATTATATATTATGTTATGATTGAGTTTTAGGTTAAGGCTTTTAAGTCTAAAGTTTTATTGTTTTAGTTTCTTATATGTCTTTTTCAGGTTTTTCGGGATTTCCTTATATTTATGAATACATATACGGGCGTGGTTGTAGGTTTATGTTTAGTGCGGGTTCTCTTTAAAGACTTATTATTCAGACTCAACGCGTGAAGTTGGCTGTGATTAGGGTCGAGTCTGACGGTTGGGCGGGTGCGGTTTTCAGTTGACCGAAGTGAGGTGCGCTATTGCTCTAGACTTAAAAAATGTACAAGATCGATATATTATACTCTATAAGCTAATTATTTATCTCATACAAACTAGCTTCACTACTTACTACATAACAATTAGTAACTAAAATGTGAGACTCTTACTTCGTCAATAAACCTGAGAACACCAACGTCCTTATCTTATTCCCTCAGATACGTGAGATGGACATTGAGAGATTAAATGGGGATTAATAAATAATTTTAAAATTATATTACTAATTAAAAAATTAATTAATAAATAAATAAAAAATAAGGTATAAGAAGATAAATAATATTTATATTCATTTAACCAAAAATATATTATAATAACATTATATATATTAATTGTAATATATATATATTATATTTTATAAGTATTTATCATTCATGCATTTATTAATTTATTATTAAGTTAGTATATATTTATACAAGTGTTCACTATGTTGAATACCGAGCATCTACGTTTAATTATTCTATTACTCATTTATTTTGAGTTAATGACACTTAATTTATTTATTATATTTTATCTAAATTATATTGTTGGGCTAGATTTCATCAAACCCTTTAGAGAATATTTCCCATGTGTCACTATGTTCTGTAGATAATAACTATAAGTTTACTTTTGTCACGCAAATTTTTTATTTTAAAAATTAACGCTGAGAGATATAGGTATGGAATATCTCCACATTGATTAGTGCCTCTCAATGGTACGTAGGATAAATTTGATTAATTTATTATCTTTCAGTTTAATTACTTAGAAGTTCTTTCAGTGAGTAGAGTAGTAGATAATATATATATATAATACTTGTTATATATAGTATCTCTATTTATTCTCATAAAATAATTGGCGCTGTTATATAATTTATTATTATTGTGGTTGCTTCAGTTACAAATTGAATAAAGCCTATATACCTCAACACAAAACTAAAAGGAAGATCCTGCCATAATTATAAATCATATCATTAATCTTATATCAAGATATAATTGTAATGAGTAATAATTAATTTTCATACTATTGAGATATATAAATATAAATTTGATCCCAAGGCTTAATTTTTTGGTAGCATTATCTCTAGAGTTTGAGAATTACGATTTGCCTCAATTTTCATTTTTTATTTTTTTTATTTTATTTAATTTTTTTTTTTTTTAGGCAGAGGCTGATCTCTTTTTCTACTTTTTATCTAAATAGTTAATAGGTATCTTAAAAACTTTTTATTTCTCTTTATGATTATTTTCTCTTATATATTTTTTTTAATTCTCATAGCAACCTATCATGTGTTTGATTTTTTAACAATTAGTCGGTGCGTGTTCAATCTCAAACTTTTCGAGAATAGTTTTATTGGCACAATTTGCTTTAGCAAATTCATATGATTCTTTCAAGAAAAACTTCCACCACACGCTTTTCTCTATCCGTAACACTCATTTTTTTTTTCTCCTGTGCGGAAAGCCTAAGAAATGCAAAGTTCCGATTTATTTTCACACATGTTTTTTCTACTGTGAGAGATAGAGTATTTACTAAGGGACTATTATGTTCTTCAGAAAAAACAAAACTGAAAAAATATTTATTAAAACGTGCTCGTAAGAGTCTAGTGGCATGAGAGTAATATAGTTTTTAAGTGAAAGATAAGTAATATCCGCGGTAGAGATACGCCCAGCAGTGGGGAGTCTCGAGTGAAGAAAATTCATAGAGACCAAGCTCCAGGCAGTGTCGGAGAGTTAGTTGGTACACATATTTCAAAAGTTGAACAACTGAACGTAATGGAGTTGAGAGTTTGTCGAAAATATTGCGGTGCTGCGGTTCATGCATATTTTTTGCATAGGTAACGGTTATTACGTGTCTTGTGTCCTCGTCTAACTGGGGTATATCGATTCCATTACTACTTAAGTAGGAGAATATCAAAAAAAGAGATTAGTTATATTTATAAAGTGAATCGAAAAGGAATATAGGGCCTGAAAGTGAATGACATAGTATATATACATTATTTAATAATCTAATATTATACTTTCACTATTTATCTATAACATAGTTCTATTATACCTGTTTCTTATTCTATTTATATTAGATTATCATGAGTTTCCCTATTATACTAATTATTAGTTTAATTACTTACCTAATTTACACTTGAGGTTGAGTATTCAAGTTAATTATATTATATAATATATATATATATATATATATTATATATATCATACTTTAATTGATTATAGATAGGTGAAAAATATATGGTGATAAATAAATTAAAAATAACTAATAATTAGAGATATTATTTATAGGCTATGTATTATTGTTTTTTACTGACCCTGTTAGTATAGTATATATATATATATTTATATATATATAATATATATATATAAATTTACGATTTAGTTGGTTAATATTTACTTAAAAGGTTAAGATTCTGCAATAATTTAAGCAATTAGTGACAGTAGGAATAATAATAATAATAATAATAATAATAATAATAATAATAAATAATAATAATAATAATAATAATAATAATAATAAATAATAATAATAATAATAATATATATATATAAATTACCGGAATAGAAATCTAACAATTAGAAATTATTTATCATTATTCTTATCATCAATTATTATTAATTATTATTATTTTATTATTATTATTATTATTATTATTATTATTATTTTATTATATTATTATTATTATTATTATTATTATTATTATTATTATTCTTTTATTATATTAAATTAATTTTTTATTATTATTTATTATTTATATTTAAGAATATTTTATATTAGCTTCTAATTTAATGTGAGATTTGCAAGCCTTTTCCATTTCCTAAAAGGCCGTCAACCGCTAACATGATTGATTTTTATAAGGACTCTTTCTGGAGTAGGAAAAAAAACAACTGCTTTCTGAAATTTTAATCTAATATTTCGCCTGGCCAATTCAGACATCATCAGAGACGAGTTCTAGACCAATTTAACAACATGAACAAATTAAATATTTTTAAATTTAAAAATATAAATGTAAAGTAAACCAATTAAAGTTTTATAACAACGTTAAATTAAAATCTTATCAATAGAGAGATTCTAACTAGCCATACCTAAAAAATGTCAAAAATTTTTCAATTTTATTATACTTGATGTGATAATTGGCTAGGCCTTTTTTATTAAAAAGGGACTCAGCAAGCCCTCAATTCAAAAAACATTTCCTGCTCGATGTAATATGTCAAAATTAGAAATGTCGGAGATTGAGTTTAGGGGTTCCGTGATCGTTTTTCAAGTGTTCAAAGATCTTTCTAGGCCTGTATCTATTTTGTGAGACACGAAGTTTGAGAGAATTAGTAGTATAACCGATGTAAAGAGGCATTACAGCCCATCTTTTAATTACAGAGAAATATGGTATCTCAGATTCCACATTCTCCTTAGGTCCCCCGCACTAGTTCTTTCAAAAACATTGAAGAAAGTTCAATGGCTTAATTAGTAACATCTAAGTTTTTTTTCTTTAGCGTTAGATTTGAACTTGGTGATATTGAATTATTTTCCTTAGCCTGATATTTTCCATAATTAAATCTTTCTATCGTTGTGACTGAAAAAGTTCAAGCTATCCTATTATCTTCATGCTTTTTTTCTTCGAGGATTTTCCATATTATAAAAAGTTCAATGAATTTTATTAGCAGAATATTGAGGACAAGTTATTATTAAAACAAAATCTTGTTATCTTGAAGCTCTGCGTCAAGAAGTTCCAGTCCATTATATTATCTATTAAATTATATATTATTATTATTCATTAGTATATTATTAATTATTATTATATTATTATTATTATTATTATTTATTATTATTATTATATTATAATTATTAATTATTATTATTATTATTATTATTAATTATTATTATTCATTATTATTATTATTATTTATTATTATTATTATTATTAATTATTATTATTATTATATTTATTATTATTATTATTATTATTATTTTATATTATTTTATATTATTATTATTAAATTATTATCTATTATTATTATTATTATTGTATTAATTATTATTATTAATTATTATTATTATTATTATATTATTATTATAATATTATTAATTATTATTATTATATTATTTTATTATTATTATTATTTTATTATTATTATTATTATTATTATTTATTATTATTATTATATTATCACTTATTATATTATTATTATTACTGCAATATTTCTTTAAATTATTGCCTTATTATCATCTACAAAAAAAGTAATAAACAGCTAAATAGTAAATTGTTACTAAGCCATTGAAACTTTCTTCTTGTTTTCTGAAAGAACTCTGGGACTTAGGCAGAATGTGAATCGAAGTATAACGCAATTTCTCTGTAATAAAGATGGCTGTAATTCTCTTTACATCGGGTATACTACTAATTCTCTCAAACTTCGTGTTATTATTATTATTATTATTATTATTATTATTATTATTATCTTATTTATTATTATTATTATATTATTATATTATTATTTTTATTATATTGTTGATTATTATTATTATATTATTATTTATTATTATTATTATTATATTTATATTATTATATTATTATTATTATTATTATTTATATTATCATTTTATTGATAACAATATTATTATTCCTAAAATTGTTAATATTATTAATATTTAAATTATCTATTATATATTATTATAAATGATATTAATTAATTATTATGATTATTATTATTATTATTATTATTATTATTATATTATTATTATTATTAATTATTATTATTAGATTATTATTAGTATTGTTGTTTTTTTTTTTTGTGTCATTTTTATTATTATTATTATTATTATTATTATTATTATTATTATTATTATTATTATTATGATTATTATTATTATTATTATTATTATTATATTATTAATTATTATTATTATTATTATTATTATATAATTATTATTTCATATAATTAATTATATATTTTTATTATTATTATTTTTATATTATTTTTTCTTATTCTTTTTTTTCCTATTCTTATTTTTATTCTTATTTTATTCTTATCTTATTCTTATTATTCTATACTTATTCTTTTTTTATTATTCTTATTATTAATTTTTTTTTTATTATTATTATCATTATATATTATTATTATTATTATTATTATTATTATTAAATTATTATTAATTATATTATTATATATTAATTATTATTATTATTATTTTATTAATTATTATTATTATATTATTATTAATTATTATTATTATTAATTATATTATTATTATTATTATTATAATTATTATTATATTATTATTTATATTTATAAATTATTTTACTATAATTAATCGTTTTTTTATTTTTTTTTTTTTTTTTTTTTTTTTTTTTGCTACTGTTCGAGTCTTTCTTTGATTTAATGTTGAACTTAAAGCTGCAAATAAATTATATCTACGCATTTATTATGTTAGTTCATTATAATAATTATTATTATTATTATTATGTAATTATTATTATTATTATTATTGATTACATTAATTATGTAATTTAATTATTATTATTAGAATTCATTATTATTAATCATCACGCTTTTAGACTTCGATTAAACAAAGCCATGGTCACTTGAGCTTAATATAAGTCGCAGTAATATATCGTACTACAGAGAGAGAGCACGTTATATAGAGAGACAGCATGCGCTGCGCGAGGATACAGTGCGCGTCCAGCGCATATATATATCGTATACTTCTAGACGCACAAGCATATAGCCATTGAAACTTTCTTACTTGTTTTCTGAAAGAACTAGTGGCACTTAGGACGAATGTGAATCAATTGAAGTAATATCCAATTTTCTGTAATAAACGAATGGCTGTAAATGGTCTCTTACGCATCGGGTATACTCGGAAGGATTTCTCTCAAAATCGTGTGTTATTATTACACTATTATTATTATTATTATTATTATTATTATTATTATTATTATTATTATTATTATTGAATTATTATATTATTATATTATTAAATTATTTATATTTATTATTTATTTTAATTATATTTATTATTATTATTATTATTTATGTATTGTTGTTGTT
>JABUQX010080821.1:15000-20000 GCA_015478945.1 Trachelipus rathkii
ATTAAAAATTGCTCTAAAAGGAAGCATATAGCTAATACATCCTAATTGTAAATTTAGATAGTAAATAAATGGGTGGTAAAACATGTTTCGATGACTTTACCAGTAGAGTACATGGTTAAATTGAGCATACATTAATTCTGGTCATAGAGTTAAGGGGACAATGGATGAGACTCTCTGAAATACGAGTAGTAGAAATTCTCCTCAAAGATAGAGGTACATGACTGTAAAATTCAAAAAACAACCTCAACTGTAATAACAATAAAATAAGGAGAGTGATGAAACATTTCTAAGGATAGAAAGATTGGAGAGAGTTAGTTAGAATAGGAGAGTTAAGTAGTCGACAAGTCCAAGACAACACTTTCAAGGAGAGCAATATGTGTGGAATCAATCCAGATATGTGTTCATATTCTATAGAAAGGGCGAACACGCCTTATGTAGAGCTAGCCAACTGGGATGATGAAGAAAGAAGTTGCCCGAAAGCGCCTGAGAACACCCAATTTCCTAGAAACTTGTTAGAAAGAACATAATGCGCTCTTTCTAATTAAGATCACGAGAAAAGAAAAAATCAAGAATAATAGGAACAGAAGAAGTTTAAAGTTGTGCTTTCAAAGAAGATATGGTTGTGTGAAAGATTATGTCAAGTACATAGATGAAGAAGCTGAGTTATTGAGGAAATGAAAACAACCATGTTTTCTTTAACACAACAACTATAGGTATCAGAAAGATCAGAACTGTTGCTTCAAGGATATGCCTCTAGCATCATTCATTTGTTGTTGAATGAATCGTCTTTTAAATTGGAAGGAGAGATTTAGTTATCAGCATAAGTGTGAAGAGGAGACACAGTAGCAGATAGAACATTGATGTAAAAGGAAATAAAAAAGTTGGGGATATAACAGAATTCTGAGGAACACCACTATGGTCAGATTTATAGAATAAATGATGGCCATCTACAATATCAGCCATATAACGACTGGAATGAAAGTTAAGAAAAGGTTACAAAGAGAAGGATAAATACCGAAAGTGGAAGTTTAGATATTATTGCTTTGTGCCAGGGTTTATCGAAAGCCTTCGATATGTTATCTCCACAGGAAAAGATTCAGCGAAATGCGAAAGGGAAGAGAATCAAGAGTCGGAGAGAAAGAAAAGAAGATCACCAATCGAAATGTCCTTACAGAAGAAGCTATACTGGCAATTTGAGATAAGATTAGAAGATTTTAAATGCTTCTACATCTTCTTGTTAATAATAGGTTCGAAAACTTTAGGAAGAATAGAGGATAAAGTGATAGGACGATAGTTGGATTGCTGACTGGAGTCCCGCTTCTTTAGCATTCTTTCAGCAGGAGGGAAAGGTTGAAGTTTATGGGCAGTGAGGAAACAGGTTACCAAGGGAGGGTGTAAGCTCAGAAGCACAAGTTTTTTGGACCACTGGAGGAATAACTACAGCACTCTCCGCCTTCTTAGTATTAAGCTCAGAGAAGGAAGAAATTCCATTTTAATGAGTTGAAAGTTGGCGGAGAGGAGGAATAGCTCTGGAACCGTCTAGGGTGGAATTTGAGGGAAATGTTTGAGTTAACAATTCAGCTTTAGCAGAAGTTAAGACATCAGTATTACCGACAGAAAAACAAAAGGAGGAAGGGAGGAAGGGGGGAAGGGAGGAAGGGAGGAAGAAGCAAAGTTGGAGTTGACATTTTAAAATTGCAAATGTCAGAAATTTTGCGAGGTAGAAGAACCAGATATATTGTTGCAATTTATTCGAAGAATAGTTTCCAAGAGTCTCGAAGAACTGTTTTTTTGACATCAAGGGATGGGGAATGGAATGTATGCAGTCACATTAATATACCCGATATTATATATATATATATATATATAATATATATATATATATTATATATATATTATAATATAATATATATATATATATAGATATATATATATATACTTTATATATATATATTATATATTTAATAAATATAAAGTAGAAATAGCATATATATTATATATATATATATACACTATATATATATATATATTATTGATATATATATATATATATTTGCATATTAAAAGTTCTATGTAAGGGAGTGCCCTATATATATATATATATATATTATATATTATTATAGTATATATAATATTATATATATATATTAGTATATATATAATTATATATATATTAATATATATATATATATATTTATATATATATATATATATTATTATATATATATATATAGATATATTTATTATATAAATATTTTATATTAGTATATAGTATATATATATATATAGTATATGGTATATATTTATATATATATGATATAATATATATATATATATATATATATATATAGTATATATATCTATATATATATATATCTAATATAGTATAGTATCAAAAAGTATAATAGTATATATATATATATATATATTATATATATATATATAAAGTATATATATATTTAAAGTTCACGCCTACGGGCATAGTCCCTATTCTTAGAGGAACTTCTCTAGGGTAATTTCTACCTAGGATTCGAACAAGGGATCGAACCCGCGCCCTTGCCCTGCGACTCTGTCGCTCTACCGATTGAGCCACGATATATATATATATAATAGCCTATAATATATATATATATGTATAGTTATATATATATATATATTATTATATATATATATATATATATATTATACTGATATATATGTATATATATATTATATATATAATATATATATAGTAGTATATATATATTAGGGTGATTTCTTATTAGTATTGATTACCACTCTTTTTTCCTTAAACTACAAAGACAGTGGTATGATTTGATAAGAAAGTTATAATCCCACTCCATTTTCCTGTGTTTGACTTAGGAGCTTCTGTCCTCATGCTGTGCATTATTTATAATAATGAAAGGCATTTTTTAAGATGTTATTTGAGCGACTCGGAAGGTATTCAATTCTGGGAGACTTATTAGAGTATATCCATATTTTTCTGTCAATGTTAACCTCAATTGTTAAAAGACGCAAAATATCATTTATGAGATCTGCATAATAAGAAAAAATTCCTACGGTATATATATATATATATATATCTAATAGTATAGTCTATATATATATATATATATATATATATAGTATGTATATATATATAATATATATATATATATATATATGATAATATATATTATATATATAGTATATATATATACTAATAATAATAAGAATTATAAATATGATTATATATATATTATTAGTATATATATATATATATATTATATATATATTATATATATATATATTAATTTATATATATATACATATACTATATATTATATTATACTATATATATATATATATATATATAGTATATTATAGTATATATATATATATATATAGTAGTCTATATATATATTATATTATATATAATAATTACTATTATATTATATATAAATAATATATAATATATAGTTATATATAGTATATATATATATCGTATATATATATATATTATTATATATATATCTATATATACTATATATATATATATAGTTAGTGAGATTGCTCTTATGATAAATGAAGGATGTGTGGGGGAATTCGTAGAGACAGTGGCCCCATATATATTGTCCCGGATGTGAGACCGTCTGCTACAATATGGGACTAAGTATACAGAAAGACACATTTGAATATGGCAAACTCATTCATATATAGCCCCTGCAAATTTCAAGATGATTGATACCCATAATAATAACGTGGAATTATAAAACGTCCCTGCAATAGTTGATTAGATTTGACCATGTGTTCAATTCTTTTATAATTTTCGGTATGGCCCACTGACATATTTGTAATACGCAAATCAAAATTATAAGATCGCCCCTAGATTTTGTACTAAATAACAACCAACAAGAAAACTACGTGCGAGTTTTATGACGAGTGTCTGGCGGACGTCTGCCTCTATATTTGCAGTTAGAGAGTACTCTCATACTTTAACACAGTAGCAGTATAAGTATAACGCTTACGTTCTATTCGCGTCTAGATACGATATTCCGTATGTCGTAGAGTATGTGGGATGATGGGATGTAGCGCGTCCGTAATTGAGTATGTTTTTCCCGTTTGCTGGCTAGGTTGTTCTCGCATGACACTGCGTGAAAACATCGCTAGTGACCTACCTTGAAAGATCCTGTAAGATCGAACAGGATTTGGGCGTGGCTAATGGAAGCCTTAAAGGGAGCCTTAAGTATATGAATAAGGCTAGCCTTGGAAGCTGAGTGTACGGTGCTTATAGCCTTGACAGCCAATTTTTGGGGATGGTGTAGCATGAGAGTACCATCAAGAGAAGTATTTATTAATATATATATATATATTATATATTATATATATATATATATATATATTATATATATATATATATATATATATATATATATATAAGTTATATAGTATAGTATATATATAATATATATATATAATATATATATATATCTATGTATATTAAGAAGTTGTTTGGGAAAAGATAACTGTTTTTAATAATTCATGTGCCCGCCTACAAAAATAACTTTAGAACTAAAAATGTATATTTACTTTAACATCTTAATAGCAATTGTCTAACTAAAAGAAAAAAAAATTAAAAGTTATTAGGATTTAATTTTTGATAACTTATTTTGAAGATATAACATTTTTTTTTTTTTGTAAAATTTGAGTTACAATATTATCCTCCCATTTCATTTAGATATCTAAATATAATAATAGGATGATTAGCATTAATGATCTTTATTAAATCACTTTATTTTTTTATTTACCTTTTTTATTAAAAAAAAAAGCAAAAAAAAAAAAAAACACATAAAAACCATACAAAACAAAAAAACATGGTTTTTTGTTGATTATACCAAAAAACATGTTTTTTTAGTTGATTATACCAAAAAAACATGTTAGACTTAAAACAAACAACCGATATGATATAGTATATATATATTATATAATATTATATTATATATATATATATATATATATAT
>JABUQX010080821.1:25000-27500 GCA_015478945.1 Trachelipus rathkii
ATATATATAGTATATGGGGTATATATAGTATATATATATTATATATAGTAGTAAGAATATTATACTACTATAATATATACATATATATATACTATATATTAGTATATATATAGTTATATGATAGTAATAGTAGTTAGTATATATAATATATATATATGATGTAGTAGGTATACGTCTAATATAGTATAGGTATATATTTAATATATCAGTATCGGTAGTTATGATAGTATATAGTTATATATATAGTATATTAGTTAGTAAAGATATATATATATATCAGTATATAATATTATATATAGTATATATGATATATATTTAATAAGTATATATATTAGTAATATATATTAGTATATATATATGATATATAATATAATTATTAATATGAATATAATTATGTATATATTATATATTATATATATGATATATATATAATAGATAGTATTATTTATATATATATATATAGTTAGTATATATATATGAAATATATATATATAGTTTTATATATATATATGATATAGTATATAATTTGTTAAGTATATATATAGTATATTAGTATATATATATATTATATAGTATTATAATAGGTTGTGTATATATGATATATATATATTACTAGATAGTTATATTAGTATATCAATTAGTAGTATAATATATATATATATATATATATATATATATATATATTATAGTATATATATATTATAGTATAGTGTTGATGTATATATTTATATATATCGTAGATATATATATATTATAATATATAAATATATACTATATTATATATTATATATACTATATTATATAATATTAGTATATATTGTCTATTATGAGTATATTAATGTTAATATATAGTAGTGTTTATAGTAGTTATAAGTAGTATAGTATTTATATATAGTTATTATAGGTATTATATATGATATTGATTATTATATATATATATATAGTATGAGTATAAGTAGTAGGATAATAGTATTAGTATATATATATATTATTATATATATTATATATATATATTTATATTTATCGATATATATGATATTGTAGTATATTAGTATATTATATATATACTATATGGTGTAGTGTTGATCACAAGATACAATACTATAATAATGTGATATACAAAAAGGGAAAGTATGTGAGTAGGTTATTATTATGATTATAGTTATATATATATTGAGTTAATATATAATGTGAGACGCGTATATATCGTAATATATGCGCGGTGGTACTATTATTTAGTATATTTAATATATTATATTATGCGTTTTATTTATGTATGTTAGTTTATTGATGTAATGATGTATGATCATGTATATACTATATAGTATGTATATAGTATTATATAGATATATATAGTAGTTCTAATTATAGCTGTAGTGAGATAGTGTTATAGATATTACGTCATGTATTATATATCTTATATAGTTTTATATAGTATATACATATATTTTATAGTTAGGTAGTAGTAACCATGAATATATGGAATATTAGGATGTATTAGTAGTAGGTATTTATATATATATGTATAGTAAGTATATATGGTATATTTAGTGGTATATAGTGATAGTAAGGGTTATAGTATATGTGACAGGCATTGGAAACTTGACTCCTACTGAGATCTGTGAGAATATTTTCACAAGAATTTGAAAACCTTAAAATATTGCTTTAAAAGCAATGCAAAAAATATACCCTTTCTTAAATTGAAAGAAGTGAAGTTGTGATACGATCTCCAAAAGAAAGTAATGAAGATCAAAATAATGGAAATAAAATAGATTTAAAAAATAGAAGCAGACAACCAGATAACATTTTATCGATAGAATTAGCAAAGGAAAGATAGAATATATTTAAAAATAATGTTGATAATTGAGAAGAATAGCAGATAATTGACAAAAAAGTTGAAGGTAATCAGTGAATACTTGTTTGCTAAATTAAGCTTTCTCAGTCGTGTGAGATTTTTAAATTCAATTCAAATGTGTGGGAAAGATTGTATATTCAAATTCTCTATATAGGTTTTGCCTCACCTATTTTGACACACACATACCTACAGAACAATATATATATATATATATATATTATATATATTATATATTTACTATATATTATATATATATTATATATAGTAATAATAAATATATATATCTATATATATATATAGTTAATGTATATATGATAGTATAATATATATATATATTAGTATATTATAATATATTATATATATTGTATATATATTTATATGATATTAGTATATATATTAGTAAGTTATATATATATATATATATATATATTATATATATATAATATATATATCAACTATATTATATATATATATATATATATATATATATATATATATGTATATATATATATAAATAATTAATATATATATATATATATAAATATGTATATATAATATATAAATATATAAATATTATATATATATATATATATATATTATATAGTATTATATATATTATATATAAGTATATTTATATATATATAT
>JABUQX010080821.1:30000-36283 GCA_015478945.1 Trachelipus rathkii
AAAAAGTGTCATCCTTCAAGAGTTTTCTGGATCTGTGGGCAAAGGCGAATTATTCTTCCTCTTTCAATTATTGGCCCCACTTAAAACAGGGAACTGAGTCCTGAGATATGCAAAGATATCTCCATTTTTATCCACTCCTTTAACAAAGTTTTTCATTAGGCTCAATTTTTCATTTTCTTCTACCTAGATAAATTTTCTTTTATCCACATTTCTCCAAGGATACTTAACATTTTTTGTGTTCTACAACTATGATCAATCTCTTCGTTGCTCTACTGTCCCATAGGCAAAGGAAACAGCAGTATTTGGTGAATCCACCCTGAAGTCCCATTAGCATACCTACAATTTTTAAGTTTCCACAGAGTTCCCAACCATATCGTTTATACTGTAATGCATTAATTAAAACTGACATACTGTCATATGCTTCCTTCATATCTACTGAGCATGCTACTGGTAATGAAGGTTTGGCATTACCATTATGAAGCAATGACTGCTTTCATGACTTGTCTTTGAGAACTCTATAAAAAGTCTTCAATTCCTCTGTTTCCTGCCTTGAAACAAAGTTCAGCATCAAACCGTCCAATATTTTGTAACACACCATATCCGGTCGTTGCATGGTGAAGGACAGGGTGAAAACTGGGTGATTCGCCTTGACGGGCGCTTCGTTCACTAAAGTTGTTTCTTGTATCTAACTTTCGCTGTTTAGAGGAATAGCTCAGCGGTAAACGCGTCGAGTATGCTGGTTTCTCAGTGGCAACTATTCGGGTGGGTTCGACCCCAGAGAGGCGGTTTTCTTTATTTCCGAAACTGTTATATATAATATATATATAATATTATTATATATATATATATTAGTATATATATATGTATATATATATATAATGAAGAATAAACTACTTACGGCAGTATTTTATTTTCACTTCTCTAAGATTAAATATCCATTGGGTTATTCTCATCACGTTACCAAAAATACAAAAATTGGCATACTTTCTTCTCTATTCTGCGCGCTTTCCGTATTTGTTTCCCCACTTTACTAAAATACGATAACAAATTATTTGGACATAAAACTTTTACCAACTTAGTATTATCCAATCACTTATTACTCAATGCTTACAAAAAAAGCAAAGTAGTTGATTATGGTTCCCAATCCTGCCAAAAAGAAATAAAGTTTTTTCTTTTCTTCTCTGATATCCTCCTATTCCACTTCATAATATTAAAAAAATTATGGCCTAAAATATTCACTCTTATCCCTCAATCTTATTTCTCCTCTGAAAAAATACTTTTTAGCCCCTAAATGTAAAGAACATGTTTTTCTTGACAGTGCGTATAGTCAAATACGCTTGTACCATCCTGTGAAAAAATAATATTGTAGGCTGAAAACAGGTAGTATAGATTTTTTCAAAAAGAAAAATAGGAATACACTTTGGGCAGACTTATATATATATAGTATTAGTAGTATATTATTATATTGGATATATTATATTATATATATATAATGATTGGTTATATTATATAGACTTTAAATTGATATATATAGTATATATATATATATGGCTGTATATAATATATATATATATATAATTAAATAAACTTATTGATAAAAATCAATGTCACAATAACTAGTTAGCATTGACATTTGTCTCCAAAGCTCTTTGAAACTTTAATGATGATCGTCTTTTGAAATAATTTTCCCATATGCAACTTAACCTCTTAGGAGAGACTACAAGATAAATATCTAGCAAACAATTTCCCCCAACTTCGTATCCTGAAGGAATAGAAAAGACAAGCAGGACCACACACACACATAGGAGAAAAAAGAACTTTAAATAACTCTTAAAAAAGGAGTAATTCTCTATTAATTTGGTAGCAGGACTATACAAGGTTCTCTGGTACAAGATAAGCTTTGCGCTTACGATGTTTAAAATAAAAACAGCACAAGTCTCTCAAATGTTTGAATGGTAAGCCGCTTTTAGTGTTTTAATCTCTGTACAGATGTTACTTAATTTAAAATACAAACGGAAAGTATTAAATTTACAAGCAATAAATATTATAATATATAGTATTACTATATATATGTTAGTATTGTTATATATATTATTAATATAATAACTATAGAGTAGTAGTGTATATATATATTTATTATATATATATAGTATATTATATATAGTATGATAGTGATATCTGAATATATGTATATATTATATTTATATATACTATGTATATATATATAAGTATATAGTATATATGTATATAGGATATATATTATATAGTATATATATGTATTATATATTATATATGTTATATATATATATATATTATAAGCTATATATATTATAATATATATATAATATAATAATGTGACCTGTTCTGTTATATCAATGTGATTATTATTCGAACTTTTCTTTTTAAATGTTTTTGCTACGATGTTAGATGAATAATATAATTAATCCTAATTAATTTTTAGTGTAAAGTTAAATTGGATGACCATACCAACATTTGCTCTACTGCGAGTTTCCTCCCCGTACTTCCCGCTCCGTGAGTGCTGGAAAAGTATAAAACATATGCTTCAGCCGTCATAATCTATATATAATCTTATAAGTAAGATAGGCGCTGAATATTATATAAATTTGTGGATACTTGTGCATACCTTTTTTTCAGGGCTCTATTGTCATCGGAGTCATATCATGGCCTTTCCATCTCTCTCTCTCTGCTCTCTTCTTTCTCCTCTCTCTCTTCTCTATTCTCGTCTCTCTTCTATTTAATTGCAGTTTGTAATATTGTAATATTTATATATATAGTAGTATATATATATTATATATATAGTATATAATATATATACTATATATTTATATAGTATAGTAGTATATAGTATATATCTAATATATAATTATATATATATATATATATATATTATAGTATTAGTATAATATTGTAGTAGTATCTATAGAATATTATATATATATCTTAGTTATATAATATATATAGTACTTATATAGTATATAAATAATAGTAGTTTTATATTATAGTATATTAGTATATCTGATATATATATATATATATATATTATATATATATATATATTATATATATAGTATAGATTATTATATATATATAGTTAGTATATAGGTATATTATATACTTAGAGTTCACGAAAATCGGTGAAAATCGCTGACGTTGGATCGCGCTTAACTGATAAGTTTCGTCTATAAACAAAGATGTTATATAGAAATGATGAAGGATTTGAAAGGCAGAATTATTTTCATATTTAGAGACTCAATAGCAAATGGTTTTGCCACTTGAAATTATAAATATATGACGTCACACCTGAGAGCGATCTTAATTAAAACAAATAAAAAAAATAAAAAATAAAAATAAAAATAACCCACTCCTATTATACTACTGCTATAAATATATATATATATAATAATATATGTATATATATATATATATATATATATATGTATTATTATATTATATATTTGTAGTAGTATACATATATATATAATATAATATATGTATATGTTAAAGAGAAAAAAGATAGATGTGGAGAATGTATAGTTTATATAAGTAATGATGATCAATAATATAGGTATATATATGTAGTATTATAGGTATATATAATGGTGATTTATACTATATAATAGGTTATGAGGGTATATAGTTAGTAGTTATGAGGTGTATTGTTATTAAGTATATAGTGATTCTATATTTATGTATTGATAGTTATCATATTATAGTTGGGAGTTGTTAGCGTAGGTTTTTGGGTTGAGTAGTGATTTGTTTGTGAGTATTAGGGTAAGCTTGGTGAGGTATATATAGTATTGTAGTCGATAGTATATCTATATATAGTAGGTTGTATTATTATTAATTGTTTTTGTGTGTATGATTGATGTTGAATTAGTTAGTATTGCTAGGGAGTAGGTAGGTATAGTGATATGATATTGTGGTTATTATTTAATAATGATAGTGATATATGGTGAGACGGTGGCTTGTACTGTTAGGTAACATGCAGTGTTATCGTACAAATACTTACAAATTGCTACATTTAAACACATGGAATGTTTGTTTGTGTATAATCAAGGGTGAAGAATTCTAGTTCGGAAAATGTAGTGTTTGGGGCTTGGGATAGGTAGAATAATAAGAAGAGTTTGTGTAGACTAACGTGAATTTCGATATTGATGGTATAGGATGTAAATAAAGGTTACATTTTTTTTTTTGTTTTTTTTTGTGTTGTTTGTTTCGGAAATAAATACGATTGACGAGATTGTTTACGGACAACGCTGGCTCCATTTCGTAGTTTTGCTGCAATAGAAGGGAGCTGGCTAGAGTTGGCCAATATAGTGGTTTTTTTTTTGTTTGTCAGTGCTCGTCGGAGATAAAGTGGTGTGTTAAAAGTCTTGGGTTTTGTTTTTCGAAGGGGCTCGTTAGAGGTGGGACAGAGGGTGGACGAACCCGTGTCCTCGCGGTGCAGGTCTGAGAGTACCCGCTGGAGCTCGTTCCGATTCGTTTGCAGTTTATGCGTGGGTGTATTCGATGAATCTTAAAAGTTCAGAAGCTAATGAAAAAAAGGAAGATATGCATTTGAAACACCTGAGTTCTTGAGCGCTCCTTTGGAGCAAGTAATAATTCATGACGCTCGATAGTAAGACCGACTTCTGAGATATGGCCTTGGTTGAGATCTTCTTGAGAGAGACGTAGGTAAATTGTGGCCAATTTTTGTTTTAATTTATAACCGATTTTGTTTATACGCAACAGTTAACTGTAGTTTTCGTATATATACTCCTACTTTAAATTTTCACGGCTGATTGTCGCGAAGAAGGTGTTATTTTTAGGTTTTTAATGTGTCGTGCTGTTAAGTGTCTTTTTGGTTAGATCGTAATGCATGTATAATGTGTAGAGTCGTGACTATATCATAAGGTGCTCTGAAGTGTTTCTGTTCTGATTTGATGTAGTATGGTTTATAGTAGGTGGGGTGAGTAGGTAGTATGTGGTATACGTGAGTGTCTAATTAAGATATTCATGTATAAAAGTTCAAAGTTAGTATAGTATATATGTATTAGTCATTATAGTAGTATATGTGGTATATTAATATGTACTATAAGGTCTGTGTATAGGTTGGTGATAGTATATTATTAATTGCTATTAAAACATTTATAGTGAAGGTAAGAAAGTGGTCATGGTACTAAAGCTTTTACCTGAATATAATAATAATAATATAATTCTCTCTCTTCACTCTCTACTCTCTCTCTCTCATTTCGTTCTCTCTCTGTCTCTCTATCTCTCTTTCTCCTCTCTCCTATCTTCTGTCTTCTTCTCTCTCTCTCTCTTCTTCTCAGACGAGGCACCGTGTACTCTCCCTCATATAATATATATATATATAGTATATATATATTTATATATTTATATATTTCTATATTGCTATAAAGCATTAGAATCATCGTATATATAATTAGAGTTTAATTATTGCGTTGGAATCTGCCTAAAGTTGGTGGCTTCTTAAGAGCAAGCTACGCTATATAACGGATGATGATTTAAAAAATCCATATTTGCAACTGTGCCTTTTATTCACATAAGTAGATATTCAATAAAAGTAAAGTAATAAAAAGACCCTTCTGTTGTGATACTCTTCCTCGTAGGAAGAATTGTAGTCACAGCCATTTTCCCGGCGTTTTGGCACCTGTTTTTGTTGCGAGAATTGTGTTTGTGACACAAAATCCGAGTCGCAGCCTTTTCTTTGTAATTTACCTCACTTGCCGGGAGGATTTCTGGAGGGAGTATCTTGAGTGAGATTTTTCTTCTGATTCTTAATATTGATCTGAACTCATTTATCTGACTGACTTTACCTGACTGAAGAGTATCCTCAAAAAGACGAGTTTATATATATTTTCACTTTGACTTATGCTAAAATGTGTTGCTTGCGGCAAATCGTTAGCATAAGTACGAACATAAGTTAAAATTATTTTACAAAGTTAATATGGAGTACTGACATTACTTCCTGCGCTTAACACGGAGTGAGAAAGTATGTTTATAATAATTATAAAGAAAATAAATATACTAAAATACATAGTTATACTTCCAAATGCAAACTATCTAATTATGTCCGCAGACATAAGTAGACATACAAACATTTGAAGGCAAAAAATAGTATACATGAAATTTGAGGAATTTCAAATACGAACATAACTGGTTACATTTCCGAAGATCTCAACCATATATACACAGTATTTTGAATACATATAATACAACTGTTATATATACAGAGAATGAAAAAGTGCAATTTAACACG
>JABUQX010080822.1:0-31159 GCA_015478945.1 Trachelipus rathkii
GAGAGAGATGTATGCCTCCTTTTATCATACCTCTTGTGTCGTGCCAATCTCTCTAACCAATCCTCTAAACTCTCCTCAGATTCGCCACACAGAACCAATCATTTCCGCATATAATAGGTAGGTGCACCTCCACTCCTCTCCATTCTCCATCATTCTAACACCATTCCTGCCATCCCCACCTCGAATTCTTTCATAACCCCATCCATATACAGCATTTGAATAACCAAGGAGACATAACACACACCCCTGCCTTACCCGCTATTAATTCTAAACCAATCACCATTGACACCACTTTTATTTTTGACTTATCACTTGCAACTTATCGTCATATGTCTATATCTTTTGATTCGCATCAGAAGCTACCACACACCGATATATCGACTTTAATTACCTTGTGCCATAAAGCTTCCTATTAACTGTCTATCATACGCCTGTTGTAAATCCATAAACCTAAATATAATTTATTCTTTCTCTCCTCATTTTCTCATCATTTGTTCAATGTAAAGATTTGATCCACACATCCTCTACCACTGCCAAACGCACCTTGTGTTCTTCACCAACAAGTCCCTCAGTCACTCGAGCGCACTCTTTCAAATCAACAAAAGTAATAACTTTTACGTTTATTTGATGACGCCATAACTCAATAAATTATTATTTTTTTTTTTTTTTATTTACGATTTATTATTTCTATCTTTTTTCGTTTCTTTGCTTACCCTTATATAAGGGGTACTATTACAGCTCTCCGTCCAATCCCTTTGGAAACTTATACCCCCTCATATACCTATTACATGTCAACTTCCAAATCCTCAATCACCATCTTCGCCTCCGCTTCTTGTTTATCATTTGCACTATGAGATGTTCAATCTTATAGCCTGCTGCAGATTTACCATTCTTTCAACTTTCTCACTCTACGCATTACCTTATGTCCTTACTAATAACCTATCCCCAAAATACCTATTTCTTCGTCACCATCAAAACCACGACACACATTTCACTAACACCGTTCATATTAACTGTTAATATTGTGCATTATTTTCGAAGGTGTTCTTTCCACACTTCCTCACATCCATTCATCAGTTACAAAAGCACATCCCTATTCATATTCTAAGGCAGATTCCCCTGTTACTTTCAATCTTAACTTATCGCGCTTCTTCCAGAAATAAACAAGCTTCCTATTCCCTTGTATATGTCCCCATTCATCCTCTTCCCAAACTGTTCATTTACCTCTTGGTTTTCTCCTACGTATGCACCTTATAGTATTTCCTTTTTTCCTCCTTATTAAATTTCCAAGCATCTTCTTTTGAAATTTCATCATTTGCTTTTAGTACATTCACCACGCTTCTTTTTTTACCTTTGACACCGCTTCATTCATCCTCTTCATTCCACCCATTCGTGTTACAATTCTTACTTCCTACTTTAGCAACATCCACATACCTCTTGCACTACTAACATTGCTTCCTTCATTTGCCCCAGATTTGTTTCAGTAATCAACATTGTTCACATTCAACCCGATTTACTAGCGAGCGTCTTAGCTACTTAATCCTTAATTGTCTTTGGGCTCACTTAACTTCTCAACTCTTAATTTTACACCTACTTCCTTTCGTTATCACCTTCCTCTCCATCCAGCCCCCACTAAAACTTAATTTTACATAGAACAACATAATGATCGATAATCCCATTCCTAAAAAACCCTACTGATTTAACATCCAACACATACTTCAACATCTCCTTCTTCACCAAACACAAAAATCAATCATACTTTTCACTTCGATACCATCTCTACTACACCACTCTAGTACTTATGGATACTCTTGTGTTTAAAGAAAGTATTACTTACACACATACCTCTCTCTTCACAGAAATCAATCAACCTCTTACCCATTCTCATTTTCTCCGCCACCGCCAAAACCCCTGTTTACACCATCCCTTTTTTGATCCTCTATCCAACCATTCAGGTCCCCCAACACTATCATCTTGAGCTCCTACTTTACCCCATCCCCCCATCCAGAGCATCAATTTTCAAATTATCCCAACATCGTTACCTTTCAGACATTTCCTCAGATGGACCGATACGTCCACAACTAGGGTTGGGAAAGGAAAAAAACAAGCTCTGAAAAAAACGAGTAAAAAGATCGGTATTTTTCATCGAAAAAAACACAGCCTGAAAAACAAGTAAAAATTTGTTTTTTTTCGTTTTTTTCAAATTAAGTTGTGGAATTTTGACAAAATTGACAATTTTTATTGAATAATTTTAGCAAATATGCTCTAATTTTGGACATTTTTTGGTTCCATTGATTATTTCCAAACAAGGTGTAAGCCCTTGAGTTTGTGTTCAAATAATTTTTATGGGTTTTCCATATTTTTATTTTATTATTCTGAATTTTTATATTCATATTTTTATTTGTTGGCTTCATTAAATGTTTTTCTTACTGTTTCAGCTTTCAGTAACACATTTTATCAAATAATTTTTAATCAGAATTTAGAAATGCCGCGTGCAAAAAAGTCGTGTGACTATACTTTTTTTAAGGAAATAAAAGGGTAGTCAAAGGCCCTTGCAATGAAATGTTAACTTTTTGTTGTGTCAAGGACTTTGTAAGCAAGTTTCATATTCAACAAAAGACTGAAAAAAATGAACAAAATTTTGACTGAAAAAAATATTGACTGAAATTTGAAAAAGTGAAAAAAAGACTGAAAAAAATTTTGCTGAAAAAAAAATTACATTATTTTTTGTAGCATCTAGGGGAAAGAATTTAGAACTCTCTACTTTAAAACTGGAGTAGAGCCAACTTATTTACTAATAACAAGATGGGACACGTGTAAACAAATCCTGCAAAACAGCAGTAGGTTTCAACTATCAATAGTGACGATGAAAGTATATTATAATGAAATGTGTTAGTTTTAGAAAGTCATGATGTAAAGAAAATGGAATAATATTGTCCTTAACAATTCATTTACTGTACTTGGTCACAGAAGAAACAAGTTAATAATTCTATAAATTAAAGGTAATGTAAACTTTTTTGAAAAAAAGTCTGAAATGGAGACCTGGTTTTTCGGTTTTCAACAGCAACCTGTAAATTTCCACACTACGTCTTTTTTTTTTAGATGCCTCTTTCTGAACATTAGTGACACCTTTCCAGCATCGCTTGGGCTAAGCTTGCTTCCCTAAAATCTTTTTTCTCAAAGCTCTCTTCAATCTTTCAATTAGCTTCCAATAACAGTTTGCCTGCATTTCCACTTAAATGGCTGCCTCTTCTTTTCATAGCTTCTTCAGCATTTTGTTCATCATCAGAAATTTTTTTCCTTTTTTGGTCAGTTGTTTTTTTGTTTTCCTCGTCAGCAATTTTTTCTGTTCTTGTTCAGCCCTTTGCAGCTTTTCATCTCGAGTCCTCCTTTTTTCCTCTTTTCTCTATCCAAGTAAGCAATGTGGTTGTTTTATATGCCTAAAGCGTCCCATGGAAGGAGCCTGGAAGTTAAGAGAAATAAGGTAATGGTTTTGTGAATCATATCATTTTTAGAAGCATTTTAAACAGTGATTGAAAGCATTTAAAAGTTCTCTCTGACATAGATGACCTGGTACTTGTAAGAGTTTTGCAGATTTTCAAAATGCTCCTTCCACATTCTCCTCACACCATGTGACAGCGACAGTGAAGCTTTTACTACTCCTTCAACTGTTGGAAATCTTAAAGTGTTTACTGATGGATCGGTTTTATTAAAAAATTCGAGCCCAATTAACTATTTGATCTATAGATTTTTTTTAAATCGTCTACTGTCATTATAAAGTATGTATTTAGTTTCCATCTCTATGCTTATAGAGTATTGTTCGGTGGTGTGGCGTTTTGGTGTGGCCTACTAATTCGTGTTTCATGTTGTGTGCAGCTTTCTTTGGGACGAGATCATTATCGTTAGGTCGCCGCAGACTACGTTAAATTTTTTCAACATGAAGCTGATCACAGATGGTATTTTGTTTCACGAACATAGGCTGGCATGATTCAATTCACAAAATGTATTTGTCTGTGCATATCATGATATAACGTTTTGTTCCTTTTACAACCATTTTCGCTAAGTTTCTGTATACCGTCATAAGAAAACTGGATTTTTCTTTCAATGGCAGTAAATGTTTCAGTATTAAAAAAAGCAGCAACTCAATTTCTTTTAACATCAAGATCTTTGAGAGAATTTCTGACTTGCAAAATCCTTCCCAACAGTTCATAAGCCAATGATGTTACAAAATCAGTAACAGATCATAAGATGATAATTTATGGTTCTTGGACTTTTTTAAGTATAGCCTGATGACACTCTAAATATTCGCTTATGTATACTTAAGTTAAGCTCTGCTTTCCATGTATGGTTTTTCTAAACAATCCTCAATTTTATGATATCCAGGTCTTTTGATCAGGTTGTTCTTTTGCTGACTTCCAAAGGTAAGAAAATACTTCTTCACTGCTTCCCATTGTTCCAAAACTTTCAGCACTCTCCTTTATGTAAGCGCACCTTCTTGAACAATGTAATAAACTTGTGATTAAATAACGCAGTTTGTCCTTGATCTCACTGAGTCTTCCCACTGGATGGGCCAAGTTTTGTGGAAGAAAGATGGAGGCTAAAGATAAATTCTGAAGCATCTTCACCTAATTCCTCTATACCCTTTAGAAAAGCATTGTGTATTGTATGGATATTGCAAAACCCTATAGTTAAAAGTCCTTTTTTTCTTACTATGGTTACTTGCTCGTTAAATAATCTTTTCGCTGATTTGTTTACATTTGGACTGTCTGATCCTAACCTAAGAACATTTGTAAATTACGAATGAGTTATTAAGAGCACAGTTCAATTTTTCCACTAGAATATAAAAGCTGTAGCAGTACCTAAGAAAAATGTCTGTAAATGGCTATACATAACTCAATTTTTGACCTTGTACGACCAATATCCTCACACCATTTCCAATTCTTTTTTCCCTGCAGCATTTGTAGTTTCATCAAACAAAACTGCACCAATATAGCATTTCAAGGTCTTAATAATATTTTTTCTTAAATAAAACGCCATTGCATCTGAGATCAAATAATGGGCTTTGTTGTTTCCTAAACTGAAATCTTCAGGACCTATCACTGCGGTCACCCTAATAAATAAATAAATATAATTTTATATATATATAATAATATATATAATATATTATATATATATATATATATATTATAATATATACTTATATATATATATATATATATATGTATATAATATATATATATTATATATATATAACACCAAAGGTGTGCCGGCAAGTTGGAAAATGAAGGATATTGAAAAGGTGACTGCGCGGAATGTTCATATTCTGTTTCACATCCACCTGAGCCCTCAGGGCATGACTTTCTATTCATATTTCAAATCATTTGGCAAAAAAGGATTTTCTTTTTTATGTATTAAAACCCCATATATTGATGAGACCAATTATGAATATAAGAATCATGGTTTTTTATGTAGTTTTCTAAATTAAATTTTATACAAAAAAAGGAAGGAAAGGCTTAAAGTTGTGTTTACTGAGTAACTCATGACATAGCTTACCTAAAAAGTTTCACGAAGTCCATTGCAAGAAGCAAAACTGTAGTCTGCAGCAACACATTTCAACCACCACATTAGTTCCATAGGCAGTAGTTTTAGCTCGATCAGCATACAGTTTGAATAAGAATCATGGTTTTTTATGTTACTATTTTGATCACTTGAATTTTCCATATTTTGATTTACATTACAACTAGGCAAGAACTGTAACTGATCTTTGTTTAATTTAACTTGGCTGTTATTGATATGAACTGCTTTCTTTGAAATGCTTGTTATAACATGCCTGCGAAGCCATTTTGAGGAAATGTTTATGGCATTTCAAATGCATTTTTACAAACATTTCGCTGGTCTGACTGTTTCTTCCCCACCAAGTTTTGGAAAGGCCTTGAGGTCAGTTCTATCCAACCAAGACATTTGAACTTACATCTTCCCATCTTCAAAAATTTCAAAATTTCAAAAAACTTTATTCAATTATTAATTTAAAAATTATTTTAAACAACCTGAAAAATAAAATTTAAACAAATTATTTAACTATGTTTTCCAGTTCTTGAGTTCAATAAACTGTTTTGTAGTTAACCACATTTTTAATTCAGTCACAGGTAAAACAGAAGAAAAAGATATCTCCAAGTAACCTACTTGCCCCAAAAATGTGAAGAAAAGTGTAAATTGCTCAAAAAAGTGAAAAAAAATGACTAAGCTAAAAAAAAGTGTAAAAAAAGTGAACCGCTACAAACTTTTGTGTAGACGTTGCAAAAACAAGTATTTATTGCTCATAATCTAAAACTAGGAAATTCTGAAAATTTGCCAACTGAGAGAAAGATGATTATGCTAAGGCAGCTAAGCTTAAGAGCTTTCTGCCCCTGCTCCTTCACCAGTTATTCTCCTCACACGATACTTCATACGACTCTGAGATATCAGTCATATATCAAAATTAAATGTGGCTGATCACGCTGATGAGGCCAGTGATAATGAGCTTGACAGTATACACAAGGCACAGTAGTCAGTACTTCAGTAGTGACTGGGTTCTGGGGAATCGGGGGGACTAGTGATTGTGAATCAAAAGTTGAAATATTCGCAAAGCCATATTTTGAAAATTTAGCATTCACTCATCCTCCTTCTTTTACAAAAATGGTATAGATTTTAATTTCAATATTTTTATTATTTCATTTGCATCCCATTAGTCACTTTGAGTTTTGTCATTCCGACTCATTCTATATAATATAATATATTTAATGTTTAAAAGTAAATTAAAATATGATTATATGATAACAAATGTAAAATACATAGTAAAATTAGTAAGTAGAAGCCTACAAACAGCAGTCTGCAGGCCTACAACCTACTATAAATTGTAACGAAAACAATTGATAAATATTAGAGATAGGTTTATCTGCTGTAATATAAATTTACACGAATTGTTAGGTTAATTCAGGTATCCTCATATTTGAAAAAAGAAATACTCAAGTGAAACATCATATATGCCTCTTTATATTTTTAAAAATACATTTAATGAAAAACGAAAAAAAACTGAAAAAAAGCACGAAAAAAACAATGAAAAAAAACATGTTTTTTTCCTGAAAAAAACATGATTTGAAAAAAACGGTTTTTTTCCCAACCCTAGTCACAACCACACATACCTTGACCTTTTCAAACTTGAATTTTAACCATTAGAATTCCTAGGACTCACACACATAAAGTCTACCATAGCTTTGTACCACAGGTCACTCATCAAAAATTGCAACTCCTTCTCTACCTCCTCTCTCATTCCTCTTCCACACCAGCACGTACACATTCACACCAAACCACTCCAACTTCCCTTTTCCTTTCATCTTTGGTTTCAGTCACAGCGAGCAAATCAAATTTGCCCTTTCTAATACATCCATTACCTCTCTCCTCTTCTCCTCAACATTTATTCCTCGACTTCATGTACCCATACGATTCAGAACATTTCCGCCGAAAGATAGAAGGTCGTTTTAACGGCGATCACGACCATCTCTAGGCATGCATCAGCATTCCTAGCAAAGATATAGGTGGTAGTGGCAGCCAACCCAACTACCACCGCCCTTAGTCGACTTCTACGACACGCAGGACATACGTTGTGGGCAATTCCTTCTCCCCCGCACCAGGGATATGAGTAGTAGGGATGTCTTGTAAGGTGTTATATATATATATACTATATATATATATATGATATATATATATATCTATATTATATAATATATATATATATATAGTATATATATATATAATATATATATATATATATATATATATATATATATATATAGTATATATATATATATCTTTCCCTTTCTTTCTTCACCTTCCTCTTTGCCCAAGATTGGGGGTAAGGTCTGTACAAGCATCGGAAAGAAAAGCAGTAGGAGAACCTGACAAACGTCGAAAAGAAAGCCCAGCTTACCGCCCCCTCTGTAACCATTAATTAGTGAGAGCTCGTCACAGACAGAAATCCACCCTAGAGCACGGGACAGCGGCGGACCTCACTATGGTAAATCCGTCAGTGTAAGGGTTCATCCCCTGGCCAGGTGGGCCACAACCATGCCCCCATACAAAACCCCGCCATTCTCTCCTATCATGCACCTTTATTCTCGCCTCTGCCAAACTCACATTTCTCTCCTTCAGACATTCGTTCACCGACTCAAATCCACTTTCTCTTCGGTCTCCCAGCCCGGTCGATTCCCAGCACATATTTTTCTCTTCTTTGTTCCTTTTTGTCTTTTTTTTTTCTTCTCGCTACTCTATACATCCGCTTAACAACCTACTATAGTTCATCCTTTCCACATGACCAAACCATCTCACATTACTTTTTCATTTATTCTCGTCATTTACCCCTTTCTTCAACCACACCATTCTCTAATACGTTCATTCCTCTCTTTAATCATTCTCTCACACCTAGCACACCCAAGATTGTCCATCTGAACACATTGAACTTTAGATCTATACTTCTTATTCCAGACCATAGTCTCACTACCATACAATTAAACTGTTAACATTCCACAACTTTCCTACTACACTCTGCATCATCCGTTCCCTTCTCGTCCAACACATACCCTATATATATATATATATATATATATATATATAATATATATATATATATATAGTATAGTATATATATATATATATATTATATATATATATATGTATATATATATATATATATGTATTAATATATATATATATATATATATATATATATATATATATATATCTATATATATAATATATATATATACACATATATATAGTATATATATATATACTATATATATATATATATATATATATATTACCTTTTGGCCACCTTCCTCCTCGATTCTATGAGAAATGGGTGATGAAATATTAATCAAACTATGAGTTATTTGATTTGTATCTTAAGTCATTGTGTAGTACATTTTAACTTGGTAACTTTTGAATGTTTATATTTGAAACATTTGTTTTTAAAAATGTTTATTCACAAGGTTTTTATATTCAAGTTTTTTATTTTTCTAAATGAATGCTTTTATTTGATTTTAATAGCCATGGATTGTATTCCTCGAATATCACGTGCCCAAGTTTTTGACGCTCTTAGTTCAATGGCAAATATTGCGGGTTACAGGGCTGTTGTGGAAGCATCTCAGCATTTTGGAAGATTTTTTACTGGTAAAATATTAATTTTTGACAATTTGAAAATCTAAATCAAAATTGAAAATATATAACAAACTTGTCGGTATGGCTTATAAATATTTATATATATATTTTTTTATAGGGCAGATTACTGCTGCAGGTAAGGTTCCACCAGCTAAAGTATTAGTTATTGGAGATTGTATGGAAGGTTTGACAGTCACTAAACTAGGTAAAAATATGGGAGCCAAAAACAACGAATACACAAGTTCTTGCTTAAGATATGCAAATGAAAGGGATAAGGGAAGTGCAACTGTAACATGAATATTATTTGCTTTTACCTGCTTTTTCCATTTTATTTTATATGCGATGTTCACATGCAATTTATTGAATGTACATCTGTAATTGATATGTCCATTGAAGTATATAGAAAGGCTGAATATGAAAATTTTATCTTATTAATTGTTTCCAAAAAAAAATTTATATTCTGTAAATGTAAATATTTTGCTTGAGCTTAGTTAGAATAAGGGCACAGATCCTATATAGTCAGACTTCTATTTTATGATGTCTTTAATATTTGTTTTTTAAGGTAGCAAAACTAAAATAGTTACCATTTTCTTTTGAGTTAAGCATATTAAATTATTGGTTAACGACCATTTAAAATTTTGACGCTTTATGGGTGGATATTTTTATAATAAACAAATGCATGAGCAAATAATTGTTTTTTAGCTTTATTTTTGAAAAGAGTCAGTTCCAATAAAGATAAGAACTTCAAATGTATTATAAAACGAATTTTTATTTATACTATGCCTAGCACAACTGAAGAGTGCAGAGGCAGATGTGCAAAAGAGATGTCCAAAGAATTTTATGACGCAGAAATGGCCCTTTTTGCCAAGCAAGCGAGAGATGTTGATATAATCATTTTCAACTGCTCTTGATTCCGGGTAAACCGAGCACCAGTTTGATTAAAAGGGTATGAAAATTTTCTTCCTAGCTGACAATATAAAGAATAACTTGTTTTTTACTCTTATTCCTAATAATTTTGATATATATATATTTATATATATATAATATATAATATATATATATTATATATATATATATATATTTTATATAGTATATATATATATATATATATTATATATATATATATTTAAAAATAAAAAGTATTATTTAGGAGCATATTGAGGGCAATGGAGTGTTTTTCAGTTGTTGTTGATTTGGCGTCAGAGGCTGGTGGAAATAATTGAAAACGAACGAAAAACCAGGGAAGTAATCATACATACAAGGAATGTTTGTTCCCATATGTGGTTTGGACAGATCTCCCTTCAAGGTAACCTTTAATTTGTCAGTTTAAATAAAAGTTTTTGGCTATTTTCCCCTATTTTAAAGGCTATATTTTTTCAGTGTTAATGAAAGTTGCTTTGTAAACGTAATTGTTTAGATGTATAGACAGATAATACACTCTATAAAAAAAATATATATTTGCTATTAAAAACCATTTCTGTATTTTTGAAACTTACATTTTTTTTTATTGTAAATACTAAGATTTTATTACTTACAGAAAAAGCTTGTGTAGGTAGCTCACTTATATATAATATTTATAGAATGATAGAACTTCCCTTTCAAGGAAGGTGAAACTTTCAATATAGTTTAACCTATTTATTTCTCTTCCCCACCAACAATATTATATTCCTTTAAAGATATTCTTTTCTCAGCTGTGTATTACATTTGTTGTTTTATTAAGTAGCCTCATAATTAGAGATGAACCACCTTAGTAACCCTTGTCAATTTGTCAATCATAAGGGAGTGAATTTCGCTCTTTCTCTGTATATATTAGTAGGTCACACTAAAATTCTTTATATATCTAATGGGATATGGCAGATTAAAGTTTTAGTCTTTGTAAAGTTATTTTTACAGTTAATAAAATTATTTTCTCTGTTGACAATTTTACTTGTCAATAAATTTTTTTTTTTAGTGTCAAGGATTACACAGTTCAGCACAAATTTTTATTTCCTATGATCTGATAATTGTTTCTTATGTATCTTCTGAATCTCATGTATCTTATGAATCCAAATAATAGTTAGTGGGTCTTTTGCTTACCCAGTTGCCCCCTATATACTGAAAACTTTAAAAAATTTCAAAAAACGATGAATTTTTTCATATGAACAGCTGCAAAATATTTATATATATTATATATACTATAATATATATATATAGTTTTGCCACTATCTACATGAAAACTTTAAAAAATTTCAAAAACGATGAATTTTTTCATATGAACAGCTGCAAAATAGTTTTATGTATATACAAACAGATGATCTAAATAAAAAAATGTGTATCTCGCCAAATTATACATGCTCTTAAAATTTCATATTGATAGGACTAATATATAAGAAAAAAATGTTATCTTTCATTTATAATTTTTCTCCCAATTTTTTGGTTAGGAAATAAAGTATTTTATTAACTATAATTGGATTAAAGGATTGTTAATAGTGTTATTATTATTATTATTATTATTATTATCATTATTATAGGCTACCTACTCAAGCCTCAACACTGTATGGAAATAATATTTCAAAATTCTTGCTGTCTATTGGTGCGAAAGACCATTTCAACATAGATTTAGAAGATGAAGTTGTACGGGGTTCAATTCTAACTCAAAATGGAAAGTTATTATGGCCCCCACCTCCCCCTCCAGAGCCATCTCCACAAGCAGTGGCAGCGGCAGCAGTCAAAACTCCTGAAAAGGTTGCTCCTCCTCCACCCAATTACTTTAATATAACGGCGAAAGATGCCCTAATGTATACGGCTGGTAAGACACTTAGAAAGGTTTATTATTATTATTATTATTATTATTATTATTATTATTATTATTATTATTATTACTTATTGTTAATAATAATATTGATTATTATTAGTAGTAGTAGTATTAAGTTGTTTTGCGAGAAAGTATGAAAGGTTAAGAAATAAAGTATGTAAGTTACATCTTCGAAGAATAATAAATAGGGATTATTCTCTACTACTCCATCTGATGAATCTTCATGACATTGTCAGTGATGAAGATGCGATAGTGATTATGCCTGAGTTTTGATGGTGTAAAAAGTAGGTATTTATGGGAGGAGGTAATAGGTAGATTGAGAATGTTGAAGAATGGTAAATTAGCAGCTATAAATATGGAGTTAATGGTGAAATGATCAAGAATGGAGGTGAAATTGTGATTGACTGGAAATGGAAGTTGTGTAACAAAGCGTTTGTGGAGGGAGCAATTTCGGAGGACTGGAGGAGAGAGGTGATAATACCCTTGTAATAAGGGTAAGGGGAATTAGTTTATTTAGTGTTGTAGGAAAGATATATGCTTGTATTTTGGTTGAAAGTGCGTCGAGTGTCTGAGGGACTGATTGACGAGGAACAAGGTGCATTTTGAAGTTGTAGAGGATGTGTAGATTAAATCTTAACATCGAAACATGATTGTGAAAATGAGAGAGAAAGCAAATAGTATTTAGGTTTCATGGACTTGCAACAGGCGTTTGACAGGATTAATGAGGAAGCTTTGTGGCAAGTGTTAGTGACATATGGTAGTAGGCTTCTGAAAGAAATCGAAAGTATGTATGCCGATAGTTAAGCGTGTTTAAGAATAGCTAACTGGAGTGGAGAGTGAATGGTTTAATATTAATAGCCGAGTGAGACAGGAATGTTTTGTCTCCATGGCTAGTTAATTTGTATATGGATGAGGTTGTGAAAGAATTTAAGGAGGGGGTGGCAGGGGAGGGTGTTAGACTGATGAAGAATGGTAGAGAGGTAAGGGTGCCTTGCTCATTATACGCAGATTATTTGGTTTTGTGTGGTGAATCTGAGAAAAGGTTGAGACGATTGAAAGAAAGGTGTGTAAAAGCAGGGGTTTGAAAGTAAATGTAGATAAGAGCAAACTGATAGTGGTAAGTGAAGGGTCCGCAGTGTGAAATCATGTTGGGTGGTAGGCATCTGGAACAAGTATCTTGAGTATAAATATTTATGATATATGATGGTTGACAAGGGAACAGATGATACTGATTGTAGAAGAAAAGTTGCGAGTTGCAGGAAGGTGGCTGGTGCAATTTAATTTGTGGTGATTGCTAGGGGATTAAATCTTGAGTGTGGTACGGTTTTACATGAAGGTATGATGTTACCAGTGTTAATTTATATTAGTGAAATTTTGATGCAGAATAAGAGGTACAAATCTAAAGTGCAGGCTGTACAGATGAATAATGTTAGGGGTGCGAGAGGAATTGATAAAATAAGAGGATGAGTGTATTAGTTAGTTGTGTGGTGTAAAGAAAAGAGTAGGTGAGGGAATAAATAAGAGTATTAAAGGGGTTTGGTAATCTGTAAAGGATGGATTGTTGTCGATTGGTTAAGCCATTGTATAGTCGTGAGTGTGGTGGTAAATAGCCGACTGGGGGACCTGAAAAAAAGTGGTTGAGTTGGTAAAAATCTGGGGAAATGAAAAATGTGAATTTAGCACAATCTAGAAGAAGGTGCCTAATAGGGGTAAATGACACGGACTTGGCCCAAGGGGTGAACCCTGAGGTTGACGAGATGTTAATGGTGATCTGTCGCGCTATGTGAAACTCTTAAGGTGGATTAAAAGCTTCTTAGGGTATGAGAAAAGGGTGTATACATGTGTGTGTGTGTGTGTGTGGGGTCTTTAATTTCGACTTGTCATGTTCTTCTACTTAACTATCCTGTTTCCAGTGGGTGATAACATATCCTACTCTCAATTTGTGGGGATCCATGGGGGAGGAGGAGGTTGATGATTATGATTATTATTATTATTATTATTATTATTATTATTATAGTAGCAGCAAACGTAGTACACAAAGTAGTGATAGCTTAAGTAATTCCGTAAATCGTAGTAACCAAAGTAATAAGTACAGTATTTGTGGAAATTTTATGATTGGAATCAGGATGAATGTTAAAATAATAATATTTAATAAACAAGGATCAGCTGAAATTGTGAATCGGGGCTACTATTGTTATTAAACAGTTTGGAGGTAAATTGTGAAAAGAAGGGACTCGAGCATGTAGAAGAATGGAGAGAGTTGGTGTGTCAATTTTGGAAGAGGGATTTAAACCCGTATTAATGAATATTTTCTAAATAGTTTTATTAAAATTGTGTTCTATGTTTAAAGTAGTGTGAACCCTGGAAATGCTTAAAGTAGAGATTTAGAATATAGGTTACATACAAAGTAAATGGTAGGTGAGGAGAGTCCACGGTGTTAAACCATGTTGGATGGTAGGCAACTTAAACAAGTATCAGTTTAAATGTTTAGGCTATATATGAATTGGATGAAAAGGGAACTGGATGATGCAGTGTGGTAGGAAAGTGGCTGGTGCTAGGGTTTTGTATGAATGTATGTTGTTACTGGTGTTGATGTATGGTAGTGAGACGTATATGGACGAATAAGAGGTAATAGATCTAAGGTACAATCTTTTCCGATGGATCAATCTTTAGGGCGTGTTAAGTGTGAGAGGAAATTCATAATTAGGATAGCGTCTTGAGGAGCTGTTTGGTTGCGAAGAAAAGTTATGAATGAAAGAATATATGAGTTGTTATTAAGATGTTTTGGTCACTATGGAAGGGATGGTATGATAGTCATTGGTTAAGCCGGTTTGTCATAGTGGTAAGCGTGTTGAAAGTAACTGGGTAGAAAGAAGACCAAGGAAAAAGTGGATTGGTTCAGTAGTGTGTCTGAAGGAAAGGAACATTAATTTAGCACATGGCGAGAAGAATGGCGATAATATAGGAGTAAACGGGTGTAGTTTTGTGAGGAGGGTTGGTTGTGGGCCTGTTCCAGAGGATAAACCCTGACATTTACGAGATGACGACAGTGGGTTGTTCATGGTGTGTAAAGCTTCAGGGCAGATTTTGGCTTTGATGGTCTCTCACTTAGGGGTATGAAAGGAGGTTTGTACGTGACCTTTCTGCTTCGACTCGGGTCATGGTCATCTACTCAAGTATTGTTTTAGATGATGCATGTTTGCGCAACCCAAACCCAGTTCTGGGAAAGCAAGGGTCACCTGATTATGATATATTCATTTTATTAATTTGATTTGAAAATTACTTAATTTTTAAATATGGAATTCTTAGGATGAATTTGAAAACTGATGATTAGGAATGATAAATATGTGTATGAAATGTAGGGTAAAATTTGGCATCAATTATGGTAGGTTACAAAATTGGTGAATCTACTTGGGGTAAAGTTGATAACCATTTTTGAATTGGGCATAGTTTATATCATCATACGCATGTATTTGAAATATGAAGTCAATCCTGAACTGGGAAGGAAGGTTCTTTGTCTTTACAACTGAAAATGTTTGTGGGTTATTAATAGTAAACTAATAAGATAGCTTATAATAAAAGTATAATACATTATTACAACAATTTATAGTCATAGTTTTTCTATTTTTGGAATAAACTTGAATATAGTTTTTTCAAAAGTACTTCTTTTCAGGTCTTGGAGGGTTGATGAGTTTGGGAGTTGGATCACCAAATCCAGCCATTACCCAGATGATGACAACATTTTCTCTCGCTGGGATTGTAGGTTACCACACTGTTTGGTCTGTCACACCAGCGTTGCACTCTCCTCTCATGTCTGTGACTAATGCCATATCTGGTAAGTATTTTTCTACAACATTTTTTCTTTTTTAATAACATGAATTGTTTGTTTCTGTTCACTCATGAACTTTATCAATGTCGTATTCGATTAATAACATAAATGTGGCTTTTATACACTTACTGATTAAGAATATTTAACTTCAGGTATTACAGCTGTTGGCGGTCTTGTGTTAATGGGAGGTGGATATTACCCTACAAATATTGTAGAGGCTTTAGCTGGAACCGCTGCGTTTATTTCATTTATTAATATTATATTTTGAGATAAACAGCCCTTAAGTGGATTTTTCTTTGAGTCATAAGACTGCAAGGAGAAGAGTGTAGAAGTTAAGATAAAGCTGAAGTCCTTGTGAAATTGATAAGGTGTAACGATTTGTAACAAATAGGATTGGTGTAAGTATCCACCCAATTGTTGCCGGAAAGACTTGTATTGAGAATGACGGATACCGTGGTATGTATATTTTTAAACTTGCTTTGAAACAAGTATGCAATTCAATCTTGTTTATTTTGATAGTGACTTGATAAATTTGGAAGTTGTTTGTGGTTAAGCTAAAGAGTGGAACCTCAATAAAAAGTCGTTATTGTTCAAAAGAAGCAACTGCGAAAGAATTGCAGCTTCCCTACCTGATACAAAGTGGATCTTCATAGCTGAGCCGACCACAAAGAGGAACGATTCTTACCCTATAGTATGATCAACATCCGTTCAGAGCAGATAGCTTCTTCTGAAGACAGCTCGTTCAACCCCAGAGAAATTGTCACAGGTGAGGGTTCTTACTTCAAACTGTTGGGTGGGTAAAAACCTACCACAATATATATAATATACATACTATTAATAATATCAATATATATATAATATAAGTATAAATAGAGTATATATCATATACAATATGTATAAATATGTAATGAAAACAGTATATATACTTATATAATATACTACGCTAAATGGGTATTCGGTCAACGTGGGGCATTCAGATCCAGTTGTCAAAATAAGCCCTATACGATGTAAAATAAATATCTTAAAAGAGGGTAAAACTTGGTATTGATGTCATATTAGGTATTAATTTTTGTACTGAAAAAGGTGTGCTGTGCTTTTATATTTTGAATTTTCTATTTATTTCTGAAGCACTATATAACAAATCGAGTAAATTTAGGACTTATTGCTAAGAAATCATACAAGGAAGGTCAATAATAATTGTACTACATTCATTGGTAGTTGACCATTCTCTTCTAAAGATAATAGTACTTAAAAATATGCTTCATAACCTTAATTGCAATCATTAGAGCAGATGTTTCCCTTCGGACACTCGAGTCCCTAATGGGCCGTGATATAATATATATAATTATATTACTATATAATATATGTATATTATATATTTATGAGTTATGTTACACTACTACTATTATATATTATATATATATTAATATTATATAATATATATACTATATATATATATATACGGTATATATATATATATAATATATCAAGACATATATAATCAATAGGGGTAGTCCGCTAGCGGACCTCCGCACCTTGAGAAAACGTATTCCGCTAGCGCACCTCCGCACCTTTTTCAGACCATCAAACTTCCGCAATCGCAAGTCCGCACGTATCTGCACGTTTTCCGCTTATATAAGTGCCGACTTCAACAAAAGGTTTCTAATATATTATATAACTAAGAGTTAGTATATATCCTTACTAAAAAATTATTTATTTTGTAATATTATATATAAAATTTGGAATGAGTATTTTTACAAAATCTCACGATTTTCCTCTTCCTCTCAATGTCTTCTTAAAAAGACAAGATATCCATATTACCACCATCGTACAATAAAGATTAAGCTGCTCAAAATTAAAAGCAGTTACGGCTGACCTCTTTGCCCTCAAAATATCCCCACGAATACTAAATATATATTCGCTTAACAGCAGCAGAACTAGGGAGAGGGTATATATATAATGAACCAATTTTCACAAATTCTCGAGCGCCCTATGCTAGAATAGGAAAGATGTCCCTTGGCTTGAGGGATGTGCATTGGTGTTTAGTCTATCGTTTCCAGCAAGCCATCATTGCTAAATCTTAACGGTTCTCACTCACTGAAATCATTTCTGCCTCCCTTCTGAAATATTTTGACCCGACCCTGTCCACCCATAAGAAGGTCTATTTCGTCCAGGACTTAGTAGATCCATGAAAGCCTCGACGCCTGCCAAGTTGCAATGCTCTATGTGCTACGTAATCAGCTCTGGTAAGCTATATATATTCTATAATGATATCTATTATATACATAATACTATATATTATATATATTAATATATAATATTATTATAAGTATATATATATATATTATAATATATATATTACTACCTATATCTCTATATATATATAATGATATAGTAAACTCTGTGTAAAACCAAATATATATATATAATATAATAATTATATACTATCAAAATATATAATATAAATTATTATACTATATATATAATTATATTTATCAAAATATAAAAAATTGACTTATATATATATATCAATATATATATTAATATATTAATATAATATATATATATATATATTAATATATATATATATAATACGTGTTAAGTAAATATCATATATATATTATATTTATATATTATAAGTAATATTATATATATATTAATATATATATATTATAATATATAATTAATATATATTATATAATTATAATAGTAATTAATATATAAATATATATATATATATTTTGCTTTAACACAAATTGATTTAGATATTGCCTAGTTATTATAAGTATATATAATAATTAAGTGGTCTTAATTATTGAATAATAGCCATTCAGTTATCCCCCCCCCTATAAAATCAAATTTAAATCTTAATTTATTATAAATAGCTTTGATGTTAAAGAGAGGTTGTAGATTGGTTTTGGAAGTTTAATTATTAAAAAACAATAAGTCTTAGATTAAAAGTAGGTGAAGTGTGAAAATTTATAATTTACTGTAATTTTCCATTTTAAAACTTGTAAAATAAGATATAAATTCTAAGTAAAACTATAACTGATCAGTTTTTGAAAAAGGTGCGGAACAAAAGAGCGGAAACTTTTTTGAGTATCCGCATGTGCAAGCTGCTAAATTTCTTAGACGATCTCTCACCTAACGCTTATACCATCACGCTTTTCTGTAGTTACCGGTCCGGAGCCGGACTAGCAGACTAACGACAGAAGGTGCCTACACCTCTATATATAAATATAATTTATAATAATAATATATATAATATATATAAATAAAATAATATTATTATAATATATATATATTACTATACAATATATATAATTATTGATATGATAATATATAGATATATACATATATATACTACTCGTCATATTTTATAAATTAAATGATTATAATGTAAATATATTATGGGCCCCATGGTTCGGTGAAATAACAATAAAAGAACTCTCCCCCGATTGTCACCTGAAACAAATAATAACTATATATAAAAATATATACTGATAAATTAGCATGTGATTTATATATTATATACTAATATATATATATATATATATAATTATATAATACTATACGTAATATATATATAATATTATACTATATATTTATATAATATATCTACTATATATATATATACTAAATATAATTACGCAACGCCTACAAACTCATCGGGTCGACTTATATTGACCATATGGGACTCAACGCAGCCTTGAGTTTCACGTACTCGTAAATTTCTACTGAGTCATCGATCAGATCCATATATATAACCAATGCTATATAATATACTAATATAATATTATATATATATATATATATATAGATAATATATTTATTTTATAGGTAATAATATATACTATAGTATTACTATATTAATATATTTATATATAAGTTATATAATAGCTATATATATTAAATAATAGCGTCGGGCGGGTGACCCCTCTTTAGGAGGGGTGATTCGTCCACTCTAAATAAAATAATAAAAAATAAAAAAAATAAATTTTTTTTTGCTCTTTAATAGTATGCAGGTAGTACCACAAGATATAAATATCTTTCAACTGTTAGCGAAAAGTTTTTGAAAATTTTTTATCAAAGACACTGTATACCAAGATTTGAAGTGATAGTACAAATATGTCCTACACAAAGAACTTAGATAAATCAATACACAATTAAATGACAAATAATTGTTCTTTAGCTATTTGCTATAAACTCTTAACGTCACTTAAGACTACAAAAAATTATTACTCTTATTATGAAAGATTAGATGACCTAGAAAAACAATATCACTTATTGTTAGTTAAATAGTAATTCCGATAATGAATACGATGACAGTAACTTTTTTTATTCAATATTTAAAACGAGCACTAGTCATATATGTTAATCCAAAAATGAGCAGTAAATCAGTTTTAGCAGTGTCATAAAACACATATCGTGGGCTCTAAGACTTGGGCCGAATTTCACACCACCGCTACTTTCTGTGAGTAGAAGATTTAATTGGCAGGAGTAAAAACTCGAGTACTCACTCAACGTTTGCGATAATTTTTTTTCCTCGTATTTTACGTCACTTATTTTCTTATATATCGTGATAGTCTATTTTACAAAACAAACGATATTAAATATTGAGATAATTTAATATTAAATAGAACTAAAGTTACTTTTATTCCAAATGGACAATATTTTATATAAACTATTTCAGTGAATTCCAAACCATGAATATTTTATATTAAAGTGAAAAGAAATCAATATTGATTACTATCACATAGTACAAGTCATCATTTTATTTTTCTTGACTTGGTTAATATTTGTTTATAAGAACTTTATTTTTATTAATCGGTCACCCATATTGTAGCCCCTTTATTATCTTTATTTTTAATTTTTAGTTATTAAATATGAAATTTTTAATTTAAAACTCATATATCCGAAATTTCTGAGATTCAAGTAAAGAATGATGAGATCTATATTCTTTTTATATGTCACACACTCACACTTCTTCTATATATTCACTGTATATTTGTAGCAATGTATTTATATTGTAAGAATGCCACAATTTCTTTAAGACCGAATTATTAACACATACGACGATTTCCGGAGTATCAACACAACGCTTAAAACTCGAAATGAGTCCTGTTTCAGCTTCACTTTCCCCACTACCCCGTGAAATCTATCGACCACCCCCAGAAAGAGGGTCTACAGGGCACGTGCATAAACTTTCTATGCGAGTTTGCAAATTCATATACACTTGATCTATCAAAACCTGAACCTATATTTAGAATTACATTTTTTTATTTTTTATGTGATGCTTTATGCACCCGGACTGATTCATAGTTTGAAGCATAATGTTGAGCTTGATTACTACAAAGCACAAGAGATATTTTCAGAAAAGAATAGAGCGTTAGCACTACACAAGGGGAGGTAGATGTCCGGTATGACGACACATTATAGAGACTTAAGGAAGGGTCGTTTTGGGTCAATTCTCTACTCGAGCCTTCTTGAGAGCGCTCCTTCAAACACGAAGTTAGTAAATAATATCTCATCCATACTGTAATTACTTTTGAGAGCTTTTAATATATGCTACTATATATTATGTATTAAATAAATAAGATTTAATCTAATCAGCATTGGAAGTTAGTAACTTGGGCGATATACTTTTAAAATTCAGCTTTAAATGCTTGTTTTTATGAAAGTAATGTATTTCTCAAAGTATGGCTCTAATAAGTTATATAAATTGATATAAATTGCACAAAGAATTAGGATGTAATCCTTTTTACTATTTACTTCGTCGTAAATACGTTATAAGAAAAATATTTACAAAACGCAGAGTATATGGATAGGGGAACTTTTTGTCAAGAATCTTATTTTATATAAGTTCACATTCTTATATCTAAGTACAATATTCAAGGGCTTTTTGCATATTCTACCCTGTCGTGTATTTATTAATCTGTTTCCTTTTGTATTATTATTATTTATAATTAGACATTATAGTCGTAAATCTGGATGTAACATTAACAATCAAATTGTTGATAAACATTCTAAATTGTCGGATTCATGCCAGAAAAAATCACTGTTAATAGACGTAATTCTGGAATTAACGCATTTGGAAGATTGGAAACCAGTTGGCATCAATGTAAGCTGATAATCTGACCTAAAAAATAAGGAGAAAATGTTTAGCTCCTCATTGCATATGATTAATATTTTAAGAGAATACTAACAATAATTTATTTTCAATCTATTAAATTTATTTTATAAAATCTGTAATGCAAATAACAAAACTTATAATTAGCTATACTGAGTTGCGTGAAAAATACCAGAAAATTAAGATAGCAACGCGCCAAATACTAAACATTATAAAAAGCATACCACTATTAAATTTAATTGTGTTTCCATTATAACCACCGGATGCTCCCTAAATTTTAACATTGGATCTGAAATTTGTTATAATTTTAATTATACTATGGCACCCTACAAGGGTTGGAAAACGGCCCCATTGTCATAGATACTTGACAAATATTGAACAAAAATTTTATGCCGCCCAAAAAATTAAGGCATTACAAATATATTGGCTTTATTGGACTAATATATTTTTTGATTCGAAAAATTATTCACAAGTATAAGTTTGCTTCCACATAAATTATCAATTGTGTTATATAATTATGAAAATACACTATTATAGTTCACCTTAATGTTGTTGACAACAAAAGTTAACACAAATATTATTATGCTCTACATATTCCTAACAAATTATGTGTTTCTTTTCTAAAAGTTGAAAATTACAAGTTTTAATATAGTATTTTATTTTTTTTTTTTTTTAAGGGTTTGTAGGGTTTCATAAGAGAGATGAGAGTGGATGGGATTGGGGGTTTTGGTTTATTTGGTTCGTGATTATCATGGTTATGAAAGGCGTTTTTGGTTTTTGCATTTGTCTTACGAAGCAATAAGAAGATGCTCCAGTTACTGTATGTTCGTTTTGTCAAACTTAGTGCAAAAACGTGAAAAATGCTCATCAAACGTAAGGAGTTTCCTTAATTCTGTAAGGTTGCTATTTCCCATGCTTGCCAGATTTAGCAAGCTCTTACGAAAAAATGTAAAAAAAAAAAAAACAAGATGGCGGCGTTGTAGGTCCGTTTGAATTGATGAATGTTTTTCATTCAAATAAAATTAGCTTTAAATTTAATTTCTTCCCATGGATAAACTCCATCACATATAGTTGATCAGTTAATTTGTTAATATGAACCATTTGTTATTTTTCATTTCTATGTATTTCAAAACCACGTGCTCCATCACAAGAGCTGATTCCAATTGTTGTAAACAAAAGTGACTTTTATGAAAAATCACATTCATTTATGCACAATATTCGTGGTAAAACTGGGTAAGCATTTCTTATTTTACCTAGGTTAGGTGCAGTTCAGGAATGGGGGAGTAGGGCTTTAGGATGTAAATGAAGGGTTAGGAAATTAGTTTCAGAAAATATTTTGGTTTTTTGGATTTGTGGATGAGAATTTCTGGATAAAGATCCTTTTGTTCAGGCAGATGGAGTTCACTTGAGTGTAAAGGTTGTTGAGCTTTTCAGTACCAGTTTGGAGACTTGTTAGCAAAAAACTAGAAGTTGGGGTGGTGGGCTAAATCCGGATACAAATAAAGAAATGGTATACTGTAATAGTGGGGCATAATAAAACTAATGTGTGTTACAGGTGTAAATAATGAATGAAAGCAATAAAAAATGAGTAAAAATTCGAGAATCAAATGTTTTTACACAAATGCCTACATAGCCTTAGAAATAAACAAGATAGCTGATTAGTTATACCATAAATGAGAATCTAGCCATTGCAAAACTGAGGCATGGGTTAATGAAGATTATATGGAGACTCCTTCAGAATATATTGAGGAAATTCCTTTATTTATATCACCGTAGAGGAAAGAAGGGTGGTGGTTTGGCGCTTTATGTTAAAAAGCAATATTCACAATCTGTACTAATGACTGACTTTAAAATTAATCATGATATTGATCAGTGTGGGTAGATATCCTTATATACAATTAAGACATTAAGACATTAAGAATATAGAGACAGTTAGAAGCCACATGGGCCTATCGAGACTGTCCAGTCAACCCAACTAACCAAACATGCTCAATGCAAATCCACAAAGCACCCTAGGGCTTTCAATAACTTGCTTACAAATACACCAATTTGGCTTAGCAAAACTAATGATATATATATGTATATATGATACCCAAACCATCCACATGCATTAATAAACTAAGTTAGGTCACAGCATGCCATCTAACATTAATATACTATAACTAAAAACCAGCCATTTTGGCTATGATATATTAATATGATACCCAAGCCATCCATAAAAGGATCCTAACCCTCTAAAATTTGACAATCGCAGTCAACACTCAAAAACGTCCTTGCAGGACTTATACAAAATTTAACACCCTATACTTGAATGCAAACTGCTTCCTATATCAGATTGCATGCTTTCTTCTTAATTTTCTTATACAACCATGGTCCACCTGTCCATGTTTTACTAAGAATAATTTATGCTCTGTATTACTCAATAGATGATAAATATTTATGACTTGTATCATGTCCCCTCTGAAAAATCTCCTTTCTACAGAAAACATCCTAACTTCCTTCAGCCTCTCCTCCTAGCTCTTACCCTCAAACCCCAGAAATCATCCTTGTTGCTCTACGTTGCAGTCTCTCTAGCATTAAGTCTTTCTTTTAAATAAAGGGCCCAAACTTGTGCACAATGGGGCCCCCCCTTCCCTATTATCGGTCTACATAGCTATATACAGTTACCTTATTTATTCTCTTGCTCTGAAACAACATTGGCGATTATTATGCCCAGCATCTTTATTAGCTTTTTTCTAGTTCCAAACACTGATTAGCTACTTTAAATTACTGCTTATAATCACACCCAAATCCTTTTTCTTGGTCACAGACTCAAGCCAATCCCCAGGTTCAGTATCGTAGTTAAAACCTTTATTTTGAGTAACCTAGGTGAAGAACTTACACTTTTTACTATTAAAATCATTTGCCACTTATCTGCCCACCCAGAAGTTTATCAAGATCATTTTGAATCTTAATGCATCGCTTTCCACTATCCTACTGAGGTGGCTCACTTTAGTATCAATCCTGCAAACTTAGAAACCTTGCATTTAAGTCCTGGTCTAAATCTTATATATATGAGGACAATAGTGGCCGCCAGCATGAACCCTGTGGGACAACTCTTCACTATTTCCCAAATTATTCCCATTTAGTTGTACACACTGTTTTTCTATTTCGCAACCACTCTTTAATCTCAACCATGTACCACTCCAACCTAACCACATGCAATAATTTTCTTTCACCTTATGTGGGGAACTTGATCAAAAGCTTGTACTAAAAGTCCTTATCATACAATATCAACTGGTCTCTCAGTCCAATGCAGTACAGTATTGTATTCATAAATTCTAAAAGGTGTCTGACATGACCCCTTTCTGAGACCGTGCTGGGAGTCATACAATACCTTTGTTATCTCTAAATATTTCTCTAAGACATTTTAGTAACTCTTCCGAACCTACACACCAGAGATGTTAGAGCTAACTGGCCCTATAGATTTCCCAAATCTTTCCTTACTACCTTTCTTATAAATAGGCACAATAAATGCTGTTTCCAGTCATCTGGTACCTCACCAAATTTAAGAGATCGTTTATATAAAAACTATTATATGCTTTGCAATTGCTGATACTACCCTCTTCAGATTCTACCATATATCCCATCGGCGCTGCAGCTTTCCTGGATCATATGGTCAATAGAACGTTTAATCATCTTTACATTCAAATCCCAAATTCTGTAAGTCTATTGTTAAATGCAAAAACTATTAGTCTCCAAACTATTATCTAATCTTTCCTCTGTAACCACTGAAAGAAAAATAAGCATTGAAAATGTTGACCAACTCCTTATCTGAACTCACAAAATTATTCATCAATTTTAATTGGACCAATTGTCCTATTCTTAACTTTTAAATTTTATAGAAGCAAAATAACTTCTTCAGGTTCTTATTACTATTCCTTGCTAAATTTAATTTCTGCTCTCTCTTTGCCTTTCTATTGACTGGTTAATTCCGTTCTAATTTTTCCTATATATTTTCTAAAATTCAATCTCCCTATTATCTGACCCTTGAATATTTTAAAATATCTACGCTTCAATTAATTTTACCTCTGTATCTCTTATTCACAAACAGGTTTTCTCTTACGCCACCCTAATGGGGTTTATCTTTAAAAACATACTGACTGAGATATTCCATTAAAATTTTGTTTAAAATGTTCAAACAGGATAAAAAAGTTTTGGTCTTAAACTCTTTATCTTTTTCCCAGTCAGTTATACTAAGCATGTCATACTTAAATTTGGCAAAATCACCATTTTGGAAATCTAGATCTCTTTCTTATTAACTTGCAATTTGGGCCCAGATATAACATTTATATATTAAATCTAATTATATTATGGTCACTGAGTCCTAAATTCTCCTCAACTCTAACCTCACCCAACTCATAATAAATAAGAATAATACTTAATTAGCCGCATGGTCCATTTTAGACCGTCCCAGTCAACCAATAAAAATTAATAATTAAGAAGCCGCATTGGCCCCTCTAGAATGTCCCAGTCAACTCATAATTAATGTCAAATAATAAATGGGAATAATACTTAAGAAGCCGCAAGAGCCTTTCTAGACTGTCCCAGTCGGCCAGTAATAATTAATAATTAAAAATAATAATATAGAAGCCGCATTGACCCCTCTAGAGTGTCCCAGTCAACTCATAATAAATAAGAATACTTCAAAAGGACCATATGGTCCTTTTTAGACTGTCCCAGTAAACCAATAAAAATTAATAATTAAGAATCTGCATTGGCCCTTCTAGAATGTCCCAGTCAACTATTAAATAATAAATAACAATAATATTTAAGAAGCCGCATGGGCCTATCTAGACAACTTCACGCCTATTCTTACCCTCAAAGCCAAAAATCTACCTTCTTGTTGCTTTACGTTGTGCCCTCTTCAGCATATGTCTTTTTTAATAAGGGTGCTGAAGTTGTAGACAATATTCAAGTACTGGCCTAGCATGTATATTATACGATGTTGTACATAAACGATATATATATTTGGTCTGCATCTGGCATTGGTTTTCAATTTTTAAACCTGGGCCCTGGCTCTGGGTTCAAAATCTTGTGGTGGAAGCAGTGGAGCAGTAACATTAAAGAATGTAACAGACTTACGGGTTGCAGTGCCAGTGGTTTGTTGGAAATTGAAATTTTTTTTATTAAAAACTTCATTACATCTATTGATAATCCGTAGACCAATAAATTTTTCATAGTAGAGCATGGCAGGTGACCAGGGGGCATAATAAGAAAATTAAGAAGGAGGCATGCCATCTTGATATAAGAAAGCATGCATTCAGTAAAAGGGTTGTTAAATTTTGGAATGGTCTGCCACAGGAGGTTGTTGAGTGTGACTCGATTGCAACATTTAAGAAGGGGTGGATAGGTATATGGATGGGTTGGGTATCATATAATATATTTAGCCGATGCCAAATTGGCGGGTTTTTAGTTACAGTACAGTAGTTATTAATGTTAGACTGCATGTGTGACCATAACATAAGTTATTAATGCATGTGGATGGTTTGGGTATCATATATATATATAATTATTTTTGACTAAGCCAAATTGGTGGATTTTTAGTTACAGGAATTTGACAAGCCCTAAGGTGCTTTGTGGATTTGCATGAGCATGTTTGGTGTAGTGGGTTGACTGGACAGTCTCGACAGGCCCATGTGGCTTCTTACTGTCATCTATATTCTTAATGCTCTTAATGTTTTATATGTAGTTTGAAAGCATCATAAGTTATTAATATTAAGTCTAGTAGTGCATCGTGTCTTGTGGGTTCTTGAAATCTGGGCCAAAAAGTTATCTAGTATACAATTTATACATACAGAATGGTCCGTACCGTATTAGACAAGGAATCCCATTGACTGCCAGGAAAATTAAAATCACCATTTGACTATACCTTTTTTCTTTACTGTGCATGCTGTCTCAATTTCTTTTTACAATTTCTGAGTCTAATTCTTGACTCTGGCCAGGAGTCTATAAAAGCCCCTAGTTCTACTATGATTATTGATACATAAGGTTCAATCTACCCATCAACCGATGTATACATGATAGTTTTAAAGGTCAGTATTAAACAGATTGAATATTGCTTTATATAAATGCGCCAGCCCCCACCCTATTTCTCACGCTGGTATATAAAAAATAGTGAATAACCGTCTATTCATATTCCTGAACGAGTCTCCATATAAATCTTCATTAACCCATGCTCAGTTATGCAAATAATGTTATCATTTAGGGTATGTATAACTAATCAGCTCATCTTTTTTATTCTAAGGCTATGAGCATTTGTGTAAACGCATTTGATATTCGAAATGCTGCTATTTTTTTTGCTATCAGAAATTATATTAACAACTATATTTTAAATTTTAACACCACTATAAAACTCGTTACATTGCTATTATTTTATCCCGATTTAGCCCCATCACGCCCCAGACTGTTACCTAGTTGTTTTGCTAAATCAAGTCTCCAATCTGGTGCTGAAAAGCCTCAACACCTTTCGACTCAAGTGAACTCCAATCCGCTGCAAAAAGATCCCTATTCAGAAACTCAAGGACAAATCCAAAACTAATATTTTCTGAAAAACCTATACAAATTCCTAATCCTTTCATTTTACACATAGAAGCCCTACTCCCCCAATCCTGACCTGCACCTAACCTGAGAAAAATCCCAGAAATTCATGCACCTTCTTCCACTACTTTCATCTTCTGAATCAATCTCCTATGATCTGCTATTAAATCTTCTGACCTTCTATGTCCTACATCATTTGCACCCACATGCCAAATCAACATCTGAATACATTTGTAGAATCATCTCTCTACTATCTATCTCACGATATCACTCCTCTGGCAACCGTGATAACATACTTCATTCGTTTCTTATTAATTCTTATATTGAAAAAGTCCTATTCTAGGTATCCGTGGTCCATAGATCTCCCAATTAGCTTTATCAGTCTTCCCTTTAGTAAACTCAACATTACCATTGGCACTTCTAATCCCTCCCTCAGTTAAGGAATAGTGAAGGATGCAATAAAGATCAAATTGATCTTGATAAGACTTCTTGGTGGGCAGAAATAATGGCAGATGAATTTAATAGTAATAAGTGTAAGGTTCTTACCTAGGTTACTCAAATAAAAGTTTACTACCGAATATGTAATGGGGAGTGGCTTGAGTCGGTGGACAAAAAAAAAATGATTTAGGTGTGATTATAAAGCAGTAATTTGAAAGTAAGCTAATAATGTTTGGAAGCAGAAATTAAAGCTAAGTAAGATGCCTGGGTATAATAATCGGCAATGGTTTGTTTACAAGAGCAAGGGAAGTAATAAGTAAATTATATAGCTATGTTAGGCCAGTAATTAGAGTATTTCTGCACAAGTTTGGGCCCTTATTAAAGAAAACTTAGATATGCTAGAGAGAGTGCAACTAAGAGCAACAAGGTGATTTCTGGGTTTGAGGTAAGAGCTATGAGGAGAGGCTGAAGGAGTTAGGAAATGTTTTCTGTAGAAAGGCGATTTTCAGAGGGGACATGATACACGTCTACAAAATATTTACATCTATTGATAACATAGAGGACCAATAAATTTTCATAGTAGAACATGACAGGTGACCCAGGGGCATAATAAAAAATTAGAAGAAGCATGCCATCTTGATATAAGAAAGCAAGCATTCAGTAATAGGGTTGTTAAATTTTGGAATAGTCGCCAGAGGAGGTTGTTGAGTGTGACTCGATTGCAACATTTAAGAAACGGTTAGATTCGTTTATGGATGGGGTTATATAGTGTATTTTGACGAAAGCCAAATTGGCGGGTTTTAGTTATAGCAGTTATTGTAGATGGCATGTGTGACCCAAACTTAGTTATTAATGCATGTGGAAGTGGGTATCCTATTTATATATCATTAGTTTTGACTAAGCAAATTGGTGATTTGTAGTTACAACAAATGACAAGCTCCAGGGTGCCTTTGTGGATTTGCATGACATGTTTGGGTAGTGGGTTGAATGGGGGACAGCCTGGATAGGCCCATGTGGCTTTTTCCTGTCTCTATTTCCTAATGTCCTAATGTCCAAGTCCATCTGGAAGACAGTAAGTAACTGTACTGCAGGTCACTAGGCTTGATTGACTTTCAAGATCCTCATTCTTGATAAACATTATTCTATTCCTAATAACTCTTATATTTATTCTGCAGACCTATTTCAATACTTAATCCTTTCCCCTCATCTTCCTGCCTAGGTGATCACCTTTACCTCTGTCCCGCCCCTCCTCGCCTCAGCATCCTACTAACTTTTTTTTCCTAACACTTCCCTCCTTCTCAACTCAATACTTCTTCTTTCAATCCATTCATATTTTCATCAGCTTTCACATCTCCCCTTAACAACCACATTCTCTGCATTCTAAAACACAAGTTAGGGCAGCTATTCACATATTCACCTCTTACAGTCCCACAGATATCACACAGAGCATACATACTTTAAATAATATCTTTAAAACAAGTTAAAAATTTGAACAAAGCTTATATCTAGTCTTAGCCCAGGCCAGGATATATAAAAATTAATTTTTTTTTTAAGGGTATTGGCCTAACAATAGTCCAACTTGTACCAATTTTATTTCACCAACTACAGTTTACTAAATATCAATAAGCCATCGAATTGAAATTAAATATCTTAAAACAAAACAAGCTTGAATATAGTATAGCCTAGGCCCTAGGCTAAGTCAATATAAAAAATTATAAAATAGGCTTAACTTAGACTATGGCTCTGGTAAACTTAATTAGTCTAAATTATCACAAAAACAGCAATATAACAATGTTAAGACTTATAGTTTAAATGCAGAAAAGCATTAAAATTCAATTAACCTGCAAACACACCAGTTAGCTACAGGAAATCTCTTACTACTCTAGCCTATAGAATAGGGGCATTTTATAGACCTCCTGGCAGAGATCCAGAATTAGACTCTGAAATTGTGAAAGAAAATTGAGAACAGCAATGCCACAGTAATGAAAAAGGTATAGTAAATGGGTGATTTTAAATTTTCGCTGGCATCATGTGGGAATCATTGTGCTAATATGGACCATTATGTAGTTTCTGCATTCATGAATTGTATACCTTAGATAACTTTTACCCAGTGGTCAATGAACCCACAGATACATGCACATAGACTTAAATATCTAATGATGAAAGTATGGTAGATGAAGTTAGAGTTGAGGAG
>JABUQX010080823.1:10000-17500 GCA_015478945.1 Trachelipus rathkii
ATTTAATTTCAAGCCGGCTCCCTTTCAATTTATATTCAACATAGCTACCTTGGAATTTAATAGTGGCTTTTATTATAGCTACACTAATCAATGGTGTGTAGGTTATTATCACAATTTACAATTTAAATCGAAAGGGTGTGCAAATTTAAGATAATTAATCCTTTTATATTCTTTTTTCATGTATTGTGAATATCGATACAAATCAATGTGGAAACTGCAATGTGCAAGATGGAAGTGTCATTGTTAACAAGATTTCCTAATAACACCCTGAACTAAAATTTACAAAGGAGGTGAAGAGGCAACCGCTTTCCGAACCCCATAGAAAGGACCTATTTCTAATAATCAGCGCAAGAAACTCTACAAGATTACGAAAAGGTTAGTTGTCATTCTTCCCTCTCATTTTTAGTCTCGGGTGATTTTATATTATTAATTTATATTAATTATAATATCTATTTATAATAAATTTAATCAATTAAATTTATCTATTAAGTTAAATACTAAAGCTAGATTACTTTTATTACAATAATAATTAGTAATTATCATATGCCTTATTATTTAAATTGCTATACATTTACTATGATAATTATCGGAAAAGCTTGAGATAGTTGGTAATAATAGTTTGCACCTTGTTGCAGATGAAGAAAGTCCCACGTGACTTCGTATTCGTATTTTGTCCAACATCGTTCTACGCTTGGAAATATATATAAGGAACAAGGCGTTGGCTTCGACTTCTCTTTCCATTGGAATTATTATATATATAGTTGTTTTCTATAATCTAAATAATCCATAATTAATTATCACATGTAAATAAACTCTATTTTATTTAGTGTTCTCCTATTTATTTGATCTTTGCCAATTATTTTCCAATTGTGACGTTAAATTAAAAAAATTATATTGAATCGAACACAGATTTTAATATCTTAGAAATAGTTCCTTTTCTTATAAATCTGAAAAGTTTGTTCTATCATTTCTATCTAAGAAATCGTTCCATCTTAAAAGTTTGTTTTATATAATCTATATCTTAGAAATAGCTTCTTTTCTTAACATCTTAGAAGTTTGTTCTATAGTTTCTTTATTAGAGATAGATTATATTATTTCATAGTTCTTATTTTGAAATTTGCTATTTCGTTTCTTTGTATAGGTTTTCGAGTCAAATTTTAGTAACAGTTCAACTTGCTAATTTCCAAACTCTCTTTTTAGTCTACTTCGTAAAATTCGCAGAAGCCTTGTTCCTAAAATAATTGTTGGGGTAGGTGTTAATTTTACCAACTCAAACTATTTTGAGCCAAATTTAAAAATCTTAAGCAGCAAGATTTTCAATTTTTTAATAAACTTTTAGAGAAGTGAGAAGTAAATAAAAATTCTTACTAAAGGTTTGCGTTGTAACAACTCTTTGCGCTATTCCCATCTATTTACTTCCTCTTTTCGATAAATTCATACTGTTCCTTTTTTCCTCTTATTCGTAAAAAAATAACGATTAAATATATGCACAAGTATATATTTGGAAACTTGGAAAAGACGTTCGCAGAGTTTGTGTGTGCTACATACGAAACACGCTTTTTTAAATAAATAATAGGTCTGCGTTTGTAAAAACTCTTTGCGCTATTCCTATCTATTTACTTCCTCTTTTCTATAAATTCATACTGTTCCTTTTTTCCTCTTATTCGTAAAAAAGTAACGACTAAATATATGCGTAAGTATATATTTGTAAACTTGGAAAAGGCGTACGCAGTGTGTTTGCGTGCTATATACGAAACAAGCTTTTAAATAAATAATAGGTCTGCGTTTGTAACAATTCTTTGCGCTATTCCTATCTATTTACTTCCTCTTTTCTATAAATTCATACTTTTCCTTCTTTCCTCTTATTCGTCGTAAAAAATGACTGAAGCAGGCGCTATTTCTGCTTCCGCAATCCTGGCTTCACTTGAAGACACCATCATCAGCGACATGGGGATTACAGAGGAATCCATCACTCAAGAGGAAAAGAAAAGCCTCGTAGAGGCTGTGGAAGAAAAAGTAAAACCATTGCGACGTTCAAGAGGCATCATAAAGCGCAAAATAACGCTTTTGCTTAAGCCCTTCTCAGATGAATCTTCTAAGGATTCCAGTCCATCCCTGCTAGAAGCTATCTTGGATGAGGTAAATCTTCGTCTGGAGGAGGTGAGACAGTATGATAATGATATCGAAGCGAAGATCTGCGAGTCTGATCTCATCAAACACGATGCAACATTCTTAAATGAAGAAGTCATTAAGTCCTCTCATTACCATCTACAATTGCAGAGGATAGTTCACGAAATCAGACCAACTGCCAACGTTTCGTCCCACAAGTCCGCTTCTTCGCAGGAGGGTGATTCGGTCTCACGAAAAGAATTACATTCTATATTGAAGAATTTTAAGCCACAACAAGAACTTAAAATTCCAGCTCTTAAGTGTCAAAACTTTTCTGGTGGAGAAGATAAACATTCGTTCAGATCTTTTCTCCTGTCCTTTGAAAATGTATACGGCTGTAGGAAGGACCTTTCTGACGCAGCCAAACTACAGTATTTAAAAAGTCATCTTCAAAATTTTGCTTTAAAGGATGTTCAACACTTAACTAATGTTGATGAGAACTATTCTGTGGCTATCAAAATCCTGAAGGAGGTGTATCTGGACGTGCCTTTTCTAGTGGACACAATTCTTCACAAGATTGATTCAGCACCAGTTTTGGATAATAAGAACCTAGAGGCTACTCGGTTCTTTGTGTCAGAAGTTCGTGCAAACTTACATGAACTGAAGGAGTTCGATTTGGACTTCCTGGAGGAGGGAACAGCAGGAAACCGTCTTGTTAGTCACTTAGTTACTGACAAGCTTCCTCCTATATTCCTGCGTGAACTCAAACTAAAAACTCAGATTGAGTATCCTTCCATCAATTTGGTTTTGAGTAACTATATGAACATTTTGAAGTCCCTTGAAAGGACAGGAAATAGAACTGCTGGTGGTGCCAAAGAGAAGAATAAAAGTGCCCTTTCACAACAGAAGTCTTCATATAAAGAGAGAAGAACTTCTGCCTTCAACACTACAAGTGTAAAAAAGTCTAAAGAGTCTAAAGTTACTATTCCAAAAGATTCTTCTTCTTCTACTTCTTCAGGAGGTGGTATTCCTTCTTCTGCTTCATCATTTATGGAATGCAAACTTTGTAATGGAAAACACCCGATGAGTGGCTGTGAAGTTTATCCAACAGGTAGTTTGCGAAGGGAGCGCTGCATAGAACTGGGAATGTGTGCAAACTGTTCCAGCAAGAAACATGTAACTTCCAAATGCCCTGCAAAAAGATTTGGCCTTAGTCGTCCTTGTGGCACATGCAAGAGTGGTGCTCACATAACTCCTCTTTGTTCTTCAAATGCAAAAAATAAGGCAAAAAGAGATCGTGCAGATGTCTCCACAAGTCAGCCATCTACTTCTTCAGCGCCTCAAGTTCTTGATGATGAAGATGTTGGTTCAAGCAATATCTGTATAAATACAGGTAACACTTCATCTGGCCAAATTCTTCCTACAATATCCCTTAAAATAAAAAGAGGGAATAAAATTGTAACTGCAAGAGTGTTATTGGATTTTGGTTCACAGCTAAGTTTTTTCAATAGCTGTATTTTAAATAAATTGGAAGTAGAAGTGGATTCTCTGCCTGTGCACACCAGTTCCATTAAGACATTTTTGGGGGAACAGGTTAGGTCATTTCGAACAGTCGACCTAGATATGAACATCTGTTGTTCAAATTTCATAAAAAAATCTGTTTTAATAGATCCTAGTCTTGATGTTAGCTTCACAGTGAAGGGACTCATGGGTGCTATCAATAATGTTTCATATAGTGGATATCATGTTGCAGACCGTTTTTATGTAGGTAAACACGGAAGTAGCGTTTCAAATGTGGATGGTTTGATTGGAATTGATGTCATCTCTTCAATGAAGCACTTCAAAATCATAGAGTGCTTGAAAGGTAGAGCCATTGAAACCTGCCATGGGTTTGTTCCATTTGGCCCAGCCAAATCGTTTTTGACCCCCTCTTAGAGATTGGTCATTTTTGGAGAAGAGCAATCTGATTTTGAAACCTCTCCTCAAGGGAGATCGTGACAGGAGGATAGTAGAACACTTACTTCGTCCATTTCTAAACTGACAACAGCAAAAGTCCCCGAAAGCTTAGTGAACACCATCATCGATCCTTCTGCATCTTATTTTGACCCTCTTCTGCATACACATAATCATGTAGATGTCGATTTGGGCCTAGAAAACATCTACAGCCTCGAATCATTAGGTATAAATGAAACAGCAGATCAGGGCTCTATCGACGAAGTGTTCATTCAAAAATTCTATCAGACAATCGAGTTTAGAGATGGAAAATATCATGTAGAGTTGCCCTGGTATGAAAATATTCTCAATGAAGTGCCTTCTAATTATCATGTAGCTTTAGCTACATTGCGTGGAGTTAAAAAACGTCTGGAAAGACAGGGTCTCTCATCTGCATATGGGGATGTTTTCAAACAGTACCAGAGGGAGGGGATAATTGAGCCCATTCAAGTATCACCTCAAAACTATAATAACTTCAAGTTCATACCCCACCGCCCTGTAATAAAGACTGCTGAGCAAGTTACAACAAAACTGCGCCCAGTCTTCAACTGTAGTTTAAGAGTGGGTGGGTCTCCGTCTTTGAATCAAGCCTCATATCATGGAGTCGATCTTTTGAATTCTCTCTTCCGCCTTCTCATTTCTTTTAGAACCAACAAATATGTTGTATTGGCAGATATTTCCAAAGCTTTCCTGCAGATACGTCTCAAACTGGAGGAGGACAAAAATAGATTTTGTTTTCTATGGGAAGAAAATGGTAATATTGTGGCTTATCGCTATACTACCATCATATTTGGATTAGCAGTAAGTCCTTTCGTTTTGAATGCAGTCATTCGTCATCATGCTGATCAGTATACTTCTGATCTTTGTTCATTTCTCCTGAAGAATAATCTATATGTTGACAATTTCTGCTTTACACATTCTTCTGAGGACGTACTTAAAAACATTTCTTTCCAGGCCATCTCTCGTATGAAAGAGGGTGGCTTTGACCTTTCTTCGTGGAACACTAATAACCCCGAGCTCAGGGCTTTATTTGAAAGTGAAGGAAAACTTTCTGCTCATCAGTGCGCCGAGGAAAGAGTATTAGGTTATCTGTATGATCCTCAACAGGACATTCTCAAGTTGAGTGAAGTATCACTTCAGTCCATTACTTCCAAAAGGCAACTACTTTCTGAGGTGTCAAAATTGTTTGACCCTCTTGCATTATTTATTCCTGTTTCTATTCGTGGGCGTCTTCTCATGAAGAAGACATGGGAAAAAGAAATGAAATGGGATGATGAAGTGGACCCAGAAATAAAAAATTCCTGGGAAAAGCTTCGAAAGGATCTGTCTGGCCTTAATGAAATAACGTTTCCAAGATCATGTTTTGAGTCATCTGATGAAAACTTGTCTTTGAATATTTTTTGTGACGCTAGCACACAGTGCTATGGGTTTGTGGTATATATTTCTTCAAGCTTGAAAGATCCTCAGATTTTATGGGCTAAAGGTAAAGTTGCTCCTCTGAAAGGAAGAACATTGCCTTGTTTAGAACTGATGTCGGTTTTTCTTGCATTAAAATGTTTGCCTTCAGTTTTGAAAAGTTTTCCTGATGTTCAGTTTCAGACCGTCAATATTTTTTCTGATTCGCAAATAACATTGCAATGGATTCTGAACAAAGGACAAAAGAACAAGCAAATTTTTGTGAGGAACCGCATTCAGGACATATCACTCATGGTTTCTTCATTAAAAAATGAATTTTCACTCCATCCAAAATTTTTGTATGTGCGATCGGAAGAAAATCCCGCCGATTTACTTACAAGAGGAATAACCCTCTCTGAATTCAAGAGAAAACTTCAGTTTTGGTCTTCGGGACCGGATTGGCTTGCTTCTGAGTCTTCATATTGGCCTAGTTTTGAATTAAGAAATTCAGGAATCGATCCAGTGACCCCCGTATTTTCCATAGTTCAGGAAGCCAAAGATCCTCCCGTACTAAATATGTCAAAATTTTCAAGCTTGGGGTCTCTTCTTCGTGTTTGTTCTCTGCTCTTCAGATTTTTGGCTAAAACAAGAGATATTAGCAATAATATCGATTGTGATGAGAAAGCTCTTTTATATTGCATAAAAATTATGCAACAGGAGTCTTTTGAGAAGGAAATTTCTTTTTTGAAAAGGGCTAAAATTGATCCATCTACGAGTGAGAAACCTCCTGATCTGGTAAACAGATTGAATCTTTTTCTTGATGATAATGGTCTTTTAAGAACCAAGGGTCGTTTGTCACGATCTAATTTCTATGAATTTGAGGTGCTGAACCCTGTGCTGTTGTGTAAAAATCACCATCTTACCACTCTAATAGTGAGAGATGCTCATTTTGCATGCAAACATTTAGGCATTCAAGCCACACTGACAAGAATCCGCCTTAAAGGATATTGGATAACATCAGCTCGAGGAGCTATTAAAAAAATTCTTTCTGATTGTGTGGTTTGCAAAAAATTTAATACTTTTGCTTTCCAGTATCCTAAGTTTACAAATTTTTCTAAAGCTCAGGTAGATCTTTTCCGTCCATTTAAACATGTAGGAGTAGACTTTACAAAGCACTGGTGGGTTAAGACCAAAGGTTCCAATAAATCTCAAAAAATGTTTCTAATCATATACACTTGTCTCCATATTAGAGCAATATATCTGGATCTAGTACCAGATATGTCATCAAAATCATTTGTACAATCTTTTCAGCGTTTCATTAATGTTCATGGTGTTCCTGATATTGTCTATAGTGATAATGCCAGAACATTCCGTCAAGGAACAGACGCTATGGAGACATTTGTTGTATCTGAAGAGGGTAGGGAGTTGCTGCGAAAGAATCACATCACTCACAAGCGCATTCCTCTTTATAGTCCATGGACCGGGAGCCTGTGGGAAAGACTATTACGTATAGTCAAAAGTTGTCTGTACAAGACTATAGGTCGGTCTTCTTTAGAGTATTTTGACTTTATCACTGTACTCTCAGACATCACTAACGCTATCAATTCTCGGCCACTAACTTACACTTCAAGTGATAATGATGTGATTCCTCTCACGCCCAATTGTTTTTTAAAGCCCCATTCAAGAACAAGTATTGTATTACCAGGCCATAGTTCAGAAGAACCCTTTTGGAGCTCTTCCACAAAAGCTCGAGAAGATCTTATTAGGTCAATCAAGCTATCTTCAGAGAAATTTGAAGAATTCAGAACTCGTTGGTATAATGAGTATCTGCTAGGTCTTCGAGAGACTAGCAGAGATCTATATCAAATCAAGTGGAACAATCTGGTAAAAGTGGGTGATGTTATACTCATCAAGAGTCCTGTTAAAGAAAGACCCTTCTGGCAGATGGGCATAGTCACACAACTGTTACCTGGAGATGACGGGAAAGTGCGCTTCGTTTTTGTC
>JABUQX010080823.1:25000-27500 GCA_015478945.1 Trachelipus rathkii
TATGGCCTGGGTATGTTTTTCGATAGTCTTGCACAACCTTAAATAAAAAGAAGAAAGATTAATTTACTTTACGTATTTAGTTCCAAATTACCAAAGAATTATATTTAAAACTTCGATTTATTTAAAAACATATAAAACTATATGAAATATATAGATATGTATTACAAAATTACACAATGATAGATTTTATAATTATTAGTTATCTAGTTTACCTGTAAAACAAATTGTTTTTGTTCTTCGTTTTTGGTAAATTTGTCGTTAAATTCTTCCATTAATTTTACTCCTCTTTCTGCTGTGTCGTTTACCACCCTTAATGAAGCTACAACTTCTCTTCCTTTCATGTAACTTTCTTGATTTTTCCAATCAACAGGATCAGTTTGTAGGAATTCTTGAGAAAGACCAAACCTGATAAATATATTCTGCGACCTGATGCTAAGTAAATCTAAAGGAAGATTTTTATTTAGGAAATATTCCAAATCATCTTCTTTGATAAACAGTTTATTTCTTTTTTCTTCGACTTGATGTTCGGTATCCGTGGTTTCAATAGTTTGTGACGGTATGCGTTGTTTTATTAATATCTGGGCCATCTTTCTTCTCATGTCATCGTTTATTCTTTCATCATATATGGAAAAGGCTGCACATTCCTCACTTAAATACCATAAATGACTAATAATTTTATGAATTGCTTCTTCAGCAATAGATTTATCGTGGTTTTTGTATTCAAAAAGATTTTTAAGAAAATTAATGTCATTCATGGGAGCTTCAATTGCATTTGTAGTAGAAAACCATGCTTTCACATAACATTTTATTATAAAGCAACATATTCGTTTTAGTGCTTTCTCCTCTGTTGGTGTTAATTTAAATTGTTTTCTAAATAGATATATTTTTAAGCAATATATTGCTTTTCCCATCCATCTCCCTAAGTGATATGCTCCTGGTTGCCGGAAATGTATTCCGCGTGATGGACTATTACCTAGAAAAATTATTGCTAGTTCCAAAAATTTTTGATAATCGTGACGAGGTTGATCCTCTTTAATTTTATTTTTAGCATACTGTAAGATCTCATTTACATCATCTTTTAATATTGTTCTTACCTCTGTATCTGCCTCCCATGTCAAATATTGTGCCTTGTTAATATTGTTCCAAGTTTTTTGAAATCTTTTAAATAAAGGGATCTCTGGCCCTTTAGTGGGTGAAAGTTGTACTTTACTGAAAACTCCCTGCAATACAATTTCATAAATATGGTGTCGACAAGTAAAAAACATGATATCCAAGTTTAGTTTCTGTTTGAGAAGAAAACATGAGCCGTTTAACCTCCACGTATTGATTGCAGTTGTGTCAGAAACAAAAGCTTGAACAGTACCCAGAAGTGATCATTCCTGTCGTGTGTCATATACAGCTGATGATATCTCTTTACCTGTTCCTGATGAAAGTTCTGGAACTCCTAGAAGTTGTTCTACGTTGAAAGCTGTTGCTATCACTGGGAGTCGATCAACTGACTTTTTTTCCGGCAATATTCAGAGAGAATTTTTTTTGGATCCCAGTGAATAAACCAATATAAACAGTTTAATTTCGAATTAATAAATTTTATAACGATCTAATACTTTAAATAAATATTTTAATAAAAACTTTTCTCTACCCCTTTTAATGGACGTGCGGTTGATGACATGTTCCCTCTGATTTAAATTTAGTACCTCAACGCAAGCTGTCAATATATGAACAGCATCTCTATCGCTAACTTTACATTTATCTAGTGCTGCTGAGAGTCTAGCTGTCAATATTTCTTTCCTAGCTCGTTTGGGTGAAACGTGAGTACTCTGAAACGACACATCACTTTCTATTTCAGCGTATTCGTCGATATCTGACGTACCTGGATTGCTAGATGATTGAATAGTTTCTGCTGTAGTTTCTATCTGGGAGTCTTGAGTTTCGCTATCCTCTGATGAGGATAACAGATAATTACATTCTGAAATATACATTTCAAACTACGATTACTCGATATTATGACAGACAATAGCGTTGTGAAATATAATATGTAAGAAACATCAGGTTGACAGTAAGTGCAAATTGGTAAAAAATTACAGTTATTTAAAATTGAATTACATAACTTCACTAACCTGAATCTGTAGTGGTCGAAAGTTGCTTTTCTCTTCTTTTTAATTCCTTTGCTACTCGTTCAGCCTTCCGTACTTCTGCGGCTGTTACCTTCTTATCTATACCCAACATGCAACCAACACGTCCTTTTTGTCGCTGCATATGTAAAAACTTTCTATCTTCCTCTATTTTGATCATATCCATTGCATTTGCATGGCATATATCGAACAGATCATCTAGACTATCTTCAAATTCTTTTTCTTTTTGTCTACATAACTCACTTCTTCCTTTTTTGTGCTTTTCTATTCCGCGATGATATTCGTATTAACTTTTTACGTTTCTTGTATGGCAGTCCGGAACGATCTTGCGCTGGTATACGTGCCTTTCTCCAGAACAATAAACATTC
>JABUQX010080824.1:2500-10000 GCA_015478945.1 Trachelipus rathkii
AATAATAATAATAATAATAATAATAATAATAATATAATAATAATATAATAATAATAATAATAATAATAATAATAATAATAATAATAATAATAATAATCAATAATAATAATAATCAATAATAATAATAACATAAATAATAATAATAATAATAATAATAATAATAATAGTAGAAGGGGTAATCTATTTCCTTGTTTGCTAGCATTGATAAATAAACACAACTTTGAAATAAGTCTTACATTTATATACATTTACAGTATATTACATTACTCATATCTGAGGAATCTTTTTAGGAATGGAATGAGGAAACTGAGCAGTGCCCTTATGTAATTTAAAGCATGAATTCAGAGAAGTGAATTACTATTATAAAACGTCCATACATTTTACTCTTAAACTATAAGGTAATTCTGATATAACTCAAAAAATTGAAAATTTAAAAAGAGGGAAGAATTCGAAATAAACGTCATAGCAAAATGTAAAAGTTTTAAGCAGTAAAAATAAAATTAATGAGTGGTAATAACAAGAGACAAAAAATCAACTTTTAATCCAATTTTTCTAAAAGATTAATAACTCCATAAAAAGATTTAAGATTCCACAAATCAGCATTTGCAAACATAAGTAATGGCGATCTACTATTAAAAGCATCGCCATTTATAAAAACTTTTTTTAATTAAATTACTTACCACAACCAAAGCTTTGAAAAATTTAGTTTTGAGGGAAGTAGCCAAAAATTGGTCGACGTTTTTAAAAATAAAGTATAGTTTATTTGGAGTTTTTCTAACCCGAATCAACCAAAAACTTTAACCTAACTTAACTTAAACATAAGACCTTAAACCCTTAATCATCCCTTTTTTTATGTTTTGTCCGGAACTCTTTTCCTGTCCATTTCTTTCCCTTGTTCGGGAACAATTGGTCGTGTTCCCCGGTTGTGATTAAATTGAATATTGAAATTCTTTATTCAGGGTCTTTCTGAAGAAATGATAGAAAAAACAATTTCCCATTACACCAAAAAGGCGTAAAATTCAGAGAGGAAGAAAATTCTTCTAATGACTTCCATAAATATTACCACCGATCTATCATCTTTATTGGAAAAGTCATTCACTCTTGCCTTCTTCCCCTTGTTGAGTTGCTTTTTAAACGTAAAATTGCCAACACCATTAACCCCCAGATCGAAAAAAACGTTGCTGCTTTCGGCCTAAGATAAATATTACATGGATATTAGGACCCTTACGGCATTGGCCCGAAAGCCTCGTTGGCCGTTGCACTGACAGGAGTATGGACGACATGATTTAACCAAATAATTCTTCCAAATGGGTCCCGCTTTTATATTGTACTTCATAAACATAAAAAGTGACTTACTTTATACAATGCATCATGTTTCATATATATATATATATATTATATTATAATATATATATATATATATAATAAATAATATATAGTATATATATATATATATATATTATATATTTATATATAATAATAATTAAATTTATATATATATGCGGCGGGCGGCTATAGTTGTTGGGGAAGGCTCACCTGCGCTTTGGCCCGGCCTTCCGGACGTGTTGCCCTAGGCAACCCTTGCGCAAGATTTTTTATTCACATCAATCGCGGCCTGCCTTAGCCCCCTATGGCGCTAGCGGCCTCGCTACCTTTTCTCCGGCCCGGTGCCTTGGTCCAGTAAATTATTTGGCAGTAAGGCCTTTAGTGCCCGATTAAAAAAAAAGGCATTAATTTGTTTATAACGAAACTATATTCTTCAGTCCTTCTTCCCTCCTCATTCCATGTGGTCCATGTGTCCCTTGGAGGTCCGCACGACCGTTGCAGAAGTTGCAAATTCTTCAGTCATAGTTTCTTAAGTTATTCGTCGTTAAGAACTATTGAACTATATATATAATATATATATATATATATATATATAATATATATATATACTTATATATATATAATACTATATATATTATATATATATATATATATGTTATTATATATATATATATAATATATATATATATATATATATATACTATATTATATAATATATATATATATATATATATATATATATAAAGTTTACACTGGTTTTAGAATGATACAAGTAGCCTATACTTCTAAGTTCTTTCTTTAAAGGCAAAAACATTCTTGTTCTAGTCATAGGCGCGACTATAGGCGCGAGATTGGCTGTGACACCTATGACTTAGGTCAGGCCTTCCTTAAAAATTGTGCGCCTTTGCGCCTACGATTCATAATGAGCATAAGGGCAAAGGCGCACAGGTCAAACTCGGTGCGCAACGCCCAGCTCTGGATAATATATATATATATATATATATATATTATATATATATATATAGAATATATATAATATATATATATATATAGTATATATATATATACTATATATATATATATATATATATATATATATATATAATATATATATATTAGAGGTGTAGCGGATATCCTCAACCGCATCCGCATCATTTTTCTCTATCTGCATCCGAATTCGCATCCGCATGAATTTTATGCGGATAGCGGGTAGTATTCATTTTGAATATTGAGACTAAATGTCCTCAAGTTTCTGTAACGCAAGGATTGGGGTGGGGGTGTTGGCGCTTTATATTAGAAAGCAATAATTTCAACCTGTGATTAATGACTGACTTTAAGCTAATCATGATTATTGAATCGGTATGGGTAGATATCCTTATGTTCAATAAATCATATAGAGGCATTTTATAGACCTCCTGGCCAGAGTCAAGAATTGGATGTGGAAAATTTGTGAAATGAAATTGAGACAGCATGCCACAGTAAAGAAAAAGGTATAGTCATAATGGCGTGATTTAATTTCCGTGGCATTCATGATTCCTTGTCTAATACGGACCATAGTAGTTCAGTATTTATAAATTGTATACCAGATAACTTTTTGAGCCAGATGGTCCATGAACCCACAAGACACGATGCACTATTACACTTAATATTAACTAAACGATGAAAGTATGGCTGGGCGAGGTTAGAGTTGAGGAGAATTTAGGACTTAATGACCATAATATAATTAGATTTTAATATGGAATCGTGATATTCTGGGCCCCAAATTGCAAGTTAATAAGCTAAAAAATCTTAGATTTCCGAAATGGTGATTTTACCAAATTACGAGACATGCTTAGTATAACTGACTGGGATAAAGAGTTTAAAGACCAAAACTTTTATCATGTGGGAACATTTTAAACAAATTTTAATGAATATTCAGTCAGTATGTTTTAAAGATAAACCCATTAGGGTGCTTTAAGATAAACTGTTTGTTCCATTAGAGAGATAAGAGATAAAATCAATGAAGAGCGTAAATGTTTTAAAATATTCAAAGGGTAGTAATAAGGAAGATGATTTAGAAGTATACTGAAAAATAGGAACGAACGTAACCAGTCAATAGAAAAGGCAAAGAGAGGAGGCAGAAATTAATTCTAGCAAGAATAGTAATAAGAACCTGAAGAAGTTTTTTAGCTTCTATAAATTTAAAAGTAAGAATAGGACAATTGGTCCAATTAAAATTGATGAAAATTTAGTGAGTTCAGATAAGGAGTTGGTCAACATTTTTAATGCTTATTTTGCTTCAGTGTTTACTGAGGAAAGATTAGATAATAGTTTGGAGACTAATAGTTCTTGTATGCATGTAACAAATAGACTTACAGAATTTGAATTTGACGTAAAAGATATTAAACGTTTATTAGACCATATTGATCCAGGTAAAGCTGCAGGGCCTGATGGGATATATGGTAGAATTCTGAAAGAGGGGTAGTACCAAGCAGTTCAAAGGCACTGTTATTTGATTTTAAGCGTATCTATAACATTTGGTGAGGTACCAGATGACTGGAAAACAGCATATGTTGTGCCTATTTATAAGAAAGGTAGTAAGGAAGATTTGGGAAATTATAGGCCAGTTAGCTTAACATCTCTGTTGTTCTGGAAAAGTTATAGATCGCTTAAAAATCAAATACAGTGCCTTTGCAATGCTGGTACTACCCTCTTTCAGAATTCTACCAAATATACCATCAGGGCCTGCAGCTTTACTTGGATCAATATGGTCTAATAAACGTTTAATATCTTTTACGTCAAATTCAAATTTTGTAAGTCTATTTGTTACATGCATACAAGAAACTATTAGTCTCCAAAACTATTGTCGTAATCTCTTCCTCAGTAAACACTGAAGCAAAATAAGCATTAAAAATGTTGACCAACCCTTATCTGAACTCATTAAATTTTCATCAATTTTTAATTGGACCAATTGTCTCCTATTCTTACTTTTAAATTTATAGAAGCTAAAAAAACTTCTTCAGGTTCCTTATTACTATTCCTTGCTAAATTGAATTTCTAGCCTCTCTTCTTTGCCTTTCTTATTGGAACTGGTTAAGTTCGTCCTATTTTTCATATAATTTCTAAATCATCTTCCCTATTACTACCCTTGAATATTTTAAAACATCTACGCTTTTCATTAATTTTATCTCTTATCTCTCTATTCCACCAAACAGGTTTTCTCTTCGTCACCCTAATGGTTTTATATTTAAAACATACTGACTGAATATTCATTAAAATTTGCTTAAAATATTCCCACATGATAAAACAGTTTTGGTCTTTAAACTCTTTTTCCCAGTCAGTTATACTAAGCATGTCTCGTAATTTGGTAAAATCACCATTTCGGAAATCTAAGATCCTTTCCTTTTTTCCTTATTAATTTGCAATTTGGGCCCAGATAATCACATTTTCATATTAAATCTAATTATATTATGGTCACTAAGACCTAAATTCTCCTCAACTCTAACCTCGCCCACCATACTTTCATCGTTAGGTTAATATTAAGTCAATAGTGCATCGTTGTCTTGTGGGTCATGACCATTTGGCTCAAAAAGTGTACTCTGAGTTAACAATTTATAAATACTGAACTACTATGGTCCGTATTAGACAAAGGAATCCCATTGAATGCCAGGAAAAATTAAAATCACCCATTGATGGACTATACCGTTTTTCTTTTACTTTGGCATTGCTGTCTCAAATTTCTTTCACAATTTTCCACATCAATTTGACTCTGGCCAGGAGTCTATTAAAAATGCCCCTATTCTATATGATTATTGAACATAAGGAATATCTACCCATAGCCGATTCAATATATGATTACTTTAAAGTCAGTCATTATATACAGATTGAATATTGCTTTTAATATAAAGCGCCACACCCCCACCCCCATCTTGCGTTACAGAAACTTGAGGAACATTTAGTCTCATAATTCAAAAATGAATACTACCCGCTATCCGCATAAAATTTCATGCGTATCGCGGAATTGCGGATGCAGATAGAGAAAAATGATGCGGATGCGGTTGAGGTAATATCCGCATACACCTCTAATATATATATATATATATATATTATATATATATATTATATAATATATATATATATATATATATATATATATATATATATATATATATATATTATATATATATATATATTATATATATATAGTATTATATATTTATAATATATCAGGAGCTGGGCGTTTGCGCCACCGCAGTTGTACCTGGTGCGCCTTTGCCCCTATGGCTCATTATGGGAATTCGTAGGCGCAAAAGGCGCGAACAATTTTTTAAAAAGGCTGACTAAGCATAGGTGCACAAGCCAATTTCTCCGCGCCTATTAGTTCCGCGCCTATGAACTAAGAACAAGAATTGTTTTTACAAATTTAAAAGAAAGAAACTAGAAGATAGCTAACTTGTATGCATTCTAAAAACCAGTGTAAAAACTATATATATATAATATATATAATTATATATATAATATATTATATATATATAATATATATATAATTATATAATATATATATATATATATATATATATATATATATCATATATATATATATATATATATATATACTATATTAATATATATATACTAATATATATATATATATATATCTATATAGTTCAGTAGTTCCTTAACGACGCAAAAATTAGACACACCTATGACTGAAAATTTGCACACTTCTGCAAACGGTCGTGCTGGACCCAGGCCGGAAAACATGGACCACTATGGACATGGAGGATGGAACGAGGACCTCGTGAAGATATTTGTTTCCTTATAAAATCATGCTTTATTATCGCCTAAAGCTTCCTTTGCAAATATTAGCGAACAGGTCACGCGGCCGGATGAAACAAATGGCAGGCGCAAAGCGGCATAGGGCGCATAGGGGGCTAGGCGCAAAATTGATGCTGAAACAAAAAATATAGGCGCAAAGCGTGCTAGCGCACTAGGTCCGTCGGCATAGGCGCATTTAGGCGCATAGGCGCAGGTTGCGCTTCAAAAACAATTATTTGGAGCGCCAGCTCTGATATATATTATATACTATATATATACATATATATATATTATATATATATAGTATATATATATATATATATAATATATATATACTATATATATATATTATATATATATATATATATATATTATATATAATATATATATATATGCGAAACATGATGCATTTGTATAAGTAGTCACTTTTTATGTTATGAAGCTTACAATATAAAAAGGAGGACACATTAGAAGGAATTATTGGTATAATAATTTCTTCATACTCTTTGGCAGTTTCATCAGTCAACGCAGGCTTTCGGGCAATCAGTAAGGGGTCTAATATCCATGATATTTATTTAGCCGAAAGCAGCAGTTTCTTCTGATTCTGATTCAATTGGGGTTTAGATTATGGTGTGTTGGCCAGATTACGTGAAAAAACACTCACAAGAATCTTCTGACTTTTCATACAAAAAACTTTATTTTTGGAAGTCATTAGAAGATTTTACTCCTCCTCTGAAATTTTACGCTTTTCGTGGTTATGGGAAAAATCGTTTTTCTAATAATTTCTTCAGATGACTGAATATAAAAATTTCATATTTCATTTTAATACCCAAAACGGGGACTAGACCAAATTGTCGAAAGGGAAAAGGATGGACAGGAAAAAGAGTCGACAAAACATCAAAAAAGGATAGGTTAAGTATATAGTTAAGTGTAAAGTTAGGGTTAAGTTTTGTTGATTCGTTTAGAAAACTCCAAAAAACTATATTTATTTTTTAACACGTCGGACCATTTTGGGACTAGCTTCCTCAAAACTAAATAAAAGCAATTTTTTGGCCTTGGTGACAGAAAAAAGAAAAAAAAGTTTCTTTTATTAATGCGAAGATGTTATCGTGACCTTCATACTTATGCTTCAAATCTCATTATTTAATCTTAATCTTTTCAACAAGTTTTTAATTTTTTAATAATGATTGACACTGATTTATTTGTCTCTTGTTATTACCACTCATTAATTTTTATTTTACTGCTTAAAAACTTACATTTTTGTATGACGTTATTTCGAATTCTTCTCTTTTAATCTTTCAAATTTTTGAGTGAGTATATTTTCAAGATTACTTATATTTATTAAGAGCTAAAAATGTATGGACGTTTATAATAGGA
>JABUQX010080824.1:15000-22500 GCA_015478945.1 Trachelipus rathkii
CCGACTCCGACTCGACTCCGACCCAGCAGCCAAAATTCAAAATTACAATAAAAACATTTTTTTTGTTCTCAACTATTTTTTTTCGCTTGCTTTTGATAATAAAAAAATTATACCACTTTTCCAAGTTGAATTAATCTCCAAATGCTTTACCGGTAAAATACCGTAAGAGTAGAGGTAAGCAGATACCCGCATCCGATAATTTTCTCTACCGCATCCGATTGCATTTCGGCATCCGGCATGAACTTTTTTTTGCGGATAGCGGATAGCATTGTTCATTTATGAATTATGAGACTAAATTTTACTTCAAACTTTCTGTAACGCGAAGATGGTTTCAGACTCGTTGTTGGAATATAGTGCGTACATACTTGAGAGGAAGGAGAAAATAAATGAACGGTCTCAACCCTTATGCTTTCGACAAAACCACAAATGGTGGAAAGGCTTGACAGGTGCATGATAATACATTTTTGATATTGTTATTATTAGTTTCTTAACCGTTGAAGAGGTTAACTAAGACATATTATCTCAGAAAATTCTTGTTTGCAGATAGATTCCTGTAGTGAACCAATGAACTCTGCTAAATGCCTGATATTTTAAAAGTAAGGACTTTCAAAGTGACAGAAACACTAATCTGGAGATAGATAAGTAGATTTCAAAATCTGCAAACGATACGCATCTGCAATAGTAACTTTTCTGGATCCTAGATACAAAACCAAATTTCTTGAACCCGTGTTTCCACAAAAGGGCTTAAAATTTATTTAGTATGCCTATGTGAGGAAATGCTGCTAAAGCCAGATTCACCAGCCAATAAAAAAGAAAAGATTGCAGAAACAGACACAACATTTACTATCTGTTTGTTAGCGAAACCATTGCAGAATCCATAAACTTCTTTTGGCTTCAAGCAGCGATGGAGAGTCTTGTTCAGAGGTGTCAAAAGGCACTCTATCATTGATCGAAGATTATCAAAAGCGAAAAATCTTGGATCGGATAAAAAGATCCATTTGGTTTGATGGCGTGATAATTGTAAAAGTTTTCACATCTTGCATAACTCAGCAGGGAATACTTCATGCCCTTCAATAAGTGTAGCTGGCGAGCATCTTTTCAGCGATGCAGATCTCATTTTCGAAGAAAAGAGAAGCAAACTCTCCCTTTAAAGGGCTCAGAAGCTTTAGTTTTATTAATTTCAAGTATTATTCTACATATAACCTTTTTTTCAAATGGGTTGAGGCTGGGAAAAGAGATTGGTGGGGTGCAAAAGAGTTGGGTCCATATCTCGCAATCTGGGCGAACACAGGTATTATATATATATATATATATATATATATATATATATATATATATATTATTATTATATATATATACATATACTATATACTATATATATATATATATATATATATATATATCATATATATGATATATATATAAAATATATATATATATTATATATATATATTAATATATATATATATATATATATATTATAATATAGTATATATATATATATATATATAGTATATAGATATATATAATATATATATTATATATATATATATATATATAATATATATATATTATACATATATTATTATTATACATTCACTTTTGTCCCGCTTGAGCGGGGTAGTGGTGCGTACAGCCTCCCTCATACCTCCCCTCATCTCGCCCTCACCCACCTCCTCCACCCCACTCTATCCTCGCCAACACCCTACCCTCTTCCTCCCCCATCCCCCTCCTCCAAGCATCTCTTTATTCCATCCATCCACCTCCTTCTTGGTCTCCCCCTTCCTCTCCTTATCCCCTCCGCCTCCCAAACTCTTCTAACCACTCTCTGTTCCTTCATTCTCACTTAAATGCCATACATCTTAACATTCCCTTTCCGCTTTCACCAGAGCCATTCCTCCAATCAATCTTCTCCCTCACCACCCTATCCAATCCTCTCCCTTCTACTGACCCCACAAACCGCTCTCAACCCCTTCATCTCAAATACTTCCAACTTTTTCCTAGACCTGGCATTTCAACCCCACGTTCACCACCCAATACAGCACCGCTGGTTACACAGATTTTCATCAAAACATACTTAGCTTACTTTCTTTGATAGATCCCCCCGTTCATTTCTCTCAGACGCAGCGTGCGAGAGTGCTCATTCCTTCACCTATTCTATGCTCTATCTCCTCCTTCATCCCTCCCCCTTACCAACTCCATCCCTAAATATCAAAAATCTTTTACTTCTTCCAATATACAATCCCCTACTCTGACCTTAACCTCCCCCTCTCTTCTCCTCTCCTCAAAAACACTAACACTTTACTTCTTACCTGGTTATTTTAAGCCCCTTTGTCCACACCTCTTCTCAAACTCCCACCAAATACCCCTAGCCCTTCGCGCTCTTCGCGCACTAGGCAGTATTCATCCGGCAAACAGTTTATCATGTTATTCCCTTCTATCATTCCATTCATTAATATCCACCCCCTCCCCTCCCTCACCATTCCTCTCTGCAAACACTCTCCATAAACAAATTGAATAGCCACGGCGACATTACACACCCCTGCCTCAATCCACACCCATCCCCCAACATCTCACTCTCCCCCTCCCTAACACTCTCACACACATTCTTACTATTCCTATTTAAAAAGCCCTAATTACCTTATCCCTAAATTACCCCACCCCATTTTCCTCAACACCCTCAAATTCAACCCTATTTACTCTACATATGCTCTTCTCGTAAATCTAGAAAACCCCAGACACTTTCCCTTTCCTCTCTATACTTTTTTCCACAAGTCTTTAATGTAAACACTTGATCCACACACCCCCTTCCCACTAAATCCTCCTTGTTCTTCCCCATTCTCCCCTGCCGGTTTATCCCTCTACTCTCTAATCAGTACTTCCGTCACCTTTCCCTCCACACTTAAAAGAAATACTCTATAATTTCCACATTCATCCTATCCCTTTCCCCTTATACAGAGAACCAAACAAACCATCCTCCCAATCCTGTTACTCACCACTCCTCAACTATGGTTATATAATCTACTACAGCCATTCCTCCACCCTCTCTAACCCTCCCTTCGTGCAACATTTCCATTCTCACACCATCCAGACCTGCGGACTTCCCTTTCCTTTATTCACAGCCCTAATAATTTCCTCCATTTGTATTTCATCCTCCCCCTCCCTCCCCACTTCATTTCCCATCCTCACCTCTTGCATTTCTTTCTCCCCTACTCCCCCTTCATTCAATAGTCCACTAAAGTACTCCCCCCACCTCTTCCTCACCCTTTCTCCTCCTATCCACTCCCCATCTCCTCCCTTAATCCTCTCCCCCAACCCCTCCTTCTTCTTCCTTTTTTTATTAACTTCTTTCCAGAACAACTTACTCCCCGATTCAAAATTTTCCGTCACTTTTCTACACCATTCCCCTTTTGCTCTTCTCTTCGCCCTCTCCACCGCCCTCTTTGCTTCCACTCTAACCCTTTTATATTCCTCCCAGCTTTCCTCTCTCCTACTTCCCATTTCACATAAGCCTCCTTTTTCCTTTTCACCACCACATTCACCTCCTCACTCCACCATTCACTCCCTTTCCTTCTGCTTGCCCCCACCCTTTTTACTCCACATACCCTTCTGGCCTCTTCACATACTGCCTCTCTGAATCTCTTCCACTCCCCCTCCACCTCCCCAATTCCCGTCCCTCTCACGTTTCTCCACCTGCCCTCCATACCTCTCCTAAACTCCCTCCCACACACTATCTCCTCCAATTTTTCCACCTTTATCACTTCCACTCTCCTCTTTTCTCCCCTCTCCCTAACCATCACCTCTCCTCCCACCCTTATCCTGGCAATCACCAAATAGTGATCCGACATCCCCCTCCCCGCCCCTCTAAATACGTTTACATCCAATAATCTACCTCTATCCTTCCCATTTACACACACATAATCTAGTAACGCCTTCCCCCCCGTTATCTCACTCTTCCATGTATACTTATGATTCTCACTTTTTTTAAACCACGTATTCCCCACTATCATTCTTCTTTCGACACACAACTCTACCAGACTTTCTCCATTAGCATTCCTCTCCCCTACCCCAAAAGGTCCTATTATTCTTCCCACCCCCACCCTTCCCACTCCCGCATTCAAATCTCCCAATAGACAAATTTTATCATTTACCCCAAAACTTCCCCAACACTCACTCAACTCACTCCAGAATCTTTCTCTCTCCTCCTCCCTCGCTCCATTCACTGGTGCGTATGCACATATAAAAACCCACATTTCCCCCCCGAATTTCACTTTTACCCACATTATCCTAGAACTCACCTGTTTACACAATCTCACCTTGTCCCACATCTCTTTCCTCATAACTATTCCCACCCCTTCCCTCGCCCTCACTCTCTCGTTCACCCCCGAAATCATACCCTTGTATTCTCCAAAATTCATCTCCCTCTGTCCTTTCAACTTAGTTTCTGTTAATCCCTAGCACATCCAACCTTTTTTCCTCAAACATCAACCCTATTTCCTCCCTCTTCAAATCCTCGTTTGCCCCTCTCACATTCATACACCCCACCCTGATTACCACTCTCCTCCCCATCTTTCCCTATTTCTATAAATAACTCAATCAGGCTGTACGCTTTATGGGAACCCCCACCCTTGGTGATTCCCAACACCTAGGGCTACCACCCCGCTCACCAACCCACAATGACAACAACAAAATACATTAAAATAACAAAAACACAATAACAGGTCGATTACTTAAAAACCCTTAAAAACACTCCCAATAAAAAAGTTAAAATGACAATATACAGTAAAAATATAAAAGGTTATAACCCACACCATCAATTTATATTATTTCCTACCCCCCGTTTCCCCCCTCCACTTCCCTCCCACTCCCTCCCTTTTCTTTCCTCTTTAAAATATGCACACGTTAAAAATTTTATTATCTAAAAAAGAGAAAACTTTATTTAATCTTTAAAATTCTTTAAAATCTCTTATATTTACAACTAATACAAAAAGGTTAAAATGTTAATATAAAACAATATAAAAATATAAAAGGTTAAAACCTACACTCTATCAATTTTTATCTATTAAAATCTTTGCTTAAAACGGTTTACAAGAAAATAAATTTCGCATTCCTATTCTTATTAGACGGTGACACAAATCCACCGTATATATATATATATATATATTAAATAACTTAAATGTATATCCGACTCTCTTTAAGAATCTAACAAAATATTCTATACAAAATAGAAAATTATTCCATGAATATTTCTACCGAATTAAAAAAATGTTTCTAATCCACACGAATGAAACTTTGAAGAACTCAATCTTTTTGAAGAAATAACCTGTAGAACTTTCCTTTTTCCAATAATATGTTTGCAGAAACAACTTGTAGAGTTTTCCTTTTCCGATACTTTGTAAAAATTTTACTTTTCAATAATGTATCTTAGATCTAACTTATTCCGAAATCGTATACTTTCCTGTCAAATGTTTATAAATAGATTCCTTTCTTGAGCCAAAAATATAATTTTTGAAATACTTTAAAGCAATATGCTCTTTCATAAAGATTTCTTCCTCAATTTATAAGCACAAAATATTGCATGTAATGTACATTATAGTAGATTATACATGGAGCGATTGGGTCTGAGCCTTCAATGAAATATAGAATATATTAAGTTCAGACGTGAGAGCAATTTATCCTATATTAATATGTTACCTTGAAAATATGAATATGACTAAAATGTTCCTTTCGAACAATCCTACGAAGATATAGTGTTTAGATTCAATATTTAGAATAGCTTCATAGATTAATAAGCTTCACTCTTCATACGTGAAACCACGAAAATATAGTAACTTAGAAAAATACTATACACTATTTTTCAATCAATAAAAGCTTCCAAGCTTCGTGGCCAATCTTGCCTTATATAAAATTTGAATCTCAAAGATAATGAATACTCTACACAGTATTCCTTAGAAAATATATTTATTACATGCAACGATGATTCGTTAAGAATATCTCAATATTATTTCAGTTTGGTAACGTAAAACTCTCACTTTTTTTATAAGATTTAAAGCACTGTTTCTTAACACGTCTTGCTCACTCAAATATATATATATATTATTATAATATATATATATATATATATATATATACTTAATATATATATATATATATATATATATATATATATATATATATATATATATATATATATATATATAACAACTCCCAGAAAGGGCTTTCGCCCTGTCAGTTGGTCCAACATCTTCTTTTGGCCCGAAACTCTTAACCCTAGAGCATTTTGGAAAACCATTTCTTTTCGCAATTGTTTCCGATGCCAGTCCTCTGGTTAATACTCTCAGGTAGAGTTTTCACCCTTTCAGTAGAACTAGCATCTTCTTTCATTAGGCTTCAAAACTCGTTCACCCAGAGGTCTCCAGAGGATCTTGCTTCTATAGGCGCATAAGATTCTAACACTGGTCCAAGAGTAATACAAGCAAAAGGAAAGGACAAGGTTGCTAGCTCTGTCGCCCTATAACCATGCGAAGAAAATCTTCACTTGTCCTGACAGCTAAGAAACTTCCAACCTTCTTTATATATATATATATATATATATATTAGGGATGTATATATATATATTATATATATATATATATTATCATATATATATAATATAGTGAATATATATATATATATATTAATATATATATATATTATATATAGTACTTGTCGGCTAAGGACTCTAACAATCCTTAATCCTCAATCCGCGGATAGTGATTTTTACTATCCGCATCCGCGGATAGTCAAAAATCACCATCCGCTACATCAATAGTAAAGTCATAAAGATGCAGGCGCAGCGCAACACATGACAAACAAATATATTTCAGTTTTATATTTAAAACAGCCCATTTTTAAAATTAAACAGTTTATACTTTGTTTCAATTAATATAATATATAATAATAATAATAATAATAATAATAATAATTAATAATAATAATAATAATAATAATAATAATAATAATAATAATAATAATAATAATAATAATTTCTATAAATATTCGACTCCGACTCCGACTCCGACTCCCCTTACACAAGAATTTTCGACTCCGACTCCGACTCCGACTCCCCTTACACAAGAATTTTCGACTCCGACTCCGACTCCGACTCCACATGCACAGAATTTTCGACTCCGACTCCGGACTCCGACTTCCTGGGAAAATTGCACGACTCACGACTCCGACTCCACGACTCCGACTCCGACTCCGCAGCCCTGATTTTTAGCAATTTTTCAAGAACTTTCCGTCGTTTCTAAGCATGCAGGTTTTGAATGAACACTGCAATATGAAATGAGAGCCGTCTTTTGTTCAAAAATTTTTGAAAGCATATGATATTTGGCTATTGCATCTGGTTTGTATATCCTTAATAAATCTGTGCTGTTTTTTTTTTTTTTTTTTTTTTTTTTTTTTTTTTTTTTTTTTTCTGGTAAATTAAATCTAGTTTGATATTCTTCATACTTGGCA
>JABUQX010080824.1:37500-41447 GCA_015478945.1 Trachelipus rathkii
TTATATATATATAACTATATATATATAATATAATATATATATATCTATATAATTATATATATCATATATATATATATATATTATATATATATATATATATATATATATATATAAATCATATATCTATATATATATATATAATATATATATTATAACTATTTTATATATATAATCTGTATTTAATATATATATATATATATTATATATATATATACCCATACAGCACAAAGTATCCATTGGATATCCATTTTTCCATCCCATATTTTATCGACGTATCCATCACCTAATTGGATATGCGATTCGATGCCCTTGATACCAATTTTGGATGGATTATTCCCAGTTGGGATTGGAATAATCCTTTCGTAATTTTTTTGGATAACTCCGTTTATGTGTCCATTCGATTACTAACTATTTTCATCCGTTTGGTTAACCGATTGTACGTGTGCATTGATATCCAGTGGAATACGAACGATGTCGTACCGCCAGATGTATGAATTTGTTAAATATATTTGCCCTATGGATACCATATTTGGTCGTCATTTGGATATAGATTTTAGTGCCCTTTCCTTTTAACTTATGGATAACGCCACATCGTTATATCCAAATCGTATCCATATGACTTTTTGCATACCGTTATCCTAGGGGATATCTTACAATGTTTGGGCTCCTGATTTACGATTTTTGGATTGGATATCCTTCCGTATTTTGGATAACTCCGTTTATGTGGTCCATGAAGGATAACTACATTCATGCCGTTGGTTGACGAATTGTACGTGTGGCATTGGATAGCCAGTGGATAACGAACGATGTTTCGTCCGCCAGATGTATGATTTTGTTAAATATATTTGCCCTATGGATACCCATATTTGGTCGTCATTTGGATATAGATTTTAGTGCCTTTCCTCTAACTTATGGATAACGCACATCGTTATATCCAAAATCGGTATCCATATGACATCTGCATACCGTTATCCTAGGGATATCTTACAATGTTTGGCTCCTGGATTTACGATTTTGGAATTGGATATCCTTCCGTAATTTTTTGGATAACTCGTTTATGTGTCCATTCGATAACTACTATTTTCATCCGTTGGTTGACGATTGTAGTGTGCATTGGATATCCAGTGGATAACGAACGATGTTTGTCCGACAATGATGTAACGATTTTGTTAAATATATTTGCCCTATGGATACCATATTTGGTCGTCATTTGGATATAGATTTTAGTGCCTTTCCTCTAACTTATGGATAATGCACATCGTTATATCCAAAATCGGTATCCATATGACATCTGCATACCGTTATCCTAGGGATATCTTACAATGTTTGGCCTCTGATTTACGATTTTGGAATTGGATATCCTTCCGTAACTTTTTGGATAACTCGTTTATGTGTCCATTCAATAACTATTATTTTATCCGTTGGTTGACGATTGTAGTGTGCATTGGATATCCAGTAGATAACGAACGATGTTCGTCCGCCATATGTACGATTTTGTTAAATATATTTGCCTTATGATACCTCATATTCTAGTCTTCATTTGATAATAGATTTTTAGTGGCCTTTCTCTAACTTTATGGTAAGCGCATATTGTTAAATATCAAATCGGTTATCCACTAAGACATCTCCATACCGATTCTCCTGGTGATACTCTACAAATGTTATCCAGTGGATATACATTTTTGTTCAATTTGTTTTATCTAAGGGAAATTCATATTCCGTCCCGACATATGGATATAAAGTTGTAAGAATAGATGTTGAATAAACGCACATCGGTTATATCATGATTATATATCATTATATATATATATATATAATATATATATATATATATATATATATATATATATATATTATAATATATATATACTATATATATATATATATAGTATATATATATATCGCTTTAATATCTCTTAATTCCTATTTCTGTTATTGTTTTAATTAGTTAATTGTTGAATTAATTACTTGACAGATTGATTGATTGATGTGCATAATAATTAATAACGTCATATTGTAACTGGTCACGTGTTAAACCTGAATGTTGCCAAGTAGATAATAACAATTTTTTTTTTTTAATGATTATTAAAAACTTTCTGGAGTAAATATATTTATTAAAAATAATAAATGCAATTATTTTTAAATTTTAAAGATCGTTTTTAATTTTGCCATATTAGGGGTAAATTACTAAAATTTTAATTATTTATTATATTAGAAATTATTCCCATTGCTGCCATTAGCTATTGCACGAGAAATACCTCTATACTAAAGGTTTGCGTATTTCTTGTTAATGTACTTTATAAAAAGTGAATTGAATCCAGTTATTATTTTATATGAGAGTGAATTATGCTATATAAATGCTAATTGAATACTTATTAATTATTAATAATGAAATCAGTGTATATTAAGTTACAAATTTTTATTTCCGGTATCTGTCATTATATATGTATGAATTGAGTGGGTGATAGGCTTATAAATATTCTAATATCTTCAGTGGTTCAGTGGAGGTTGTTATTATTATTATTAATTATATTATCTTATTATTAATTATTATTATTATTATTATTATTATTATTAATATTATTATTATTTATTATTATTATTATTATTATTATTATTATTATTATTATTTTTTGATTATTATACTATATATATATATATATATATATTATATATATATATATATAATATATATATATATATATATTATATATATATTCTATATATATATATATATATAATATATATATATAGTATATATTTATATATATTATATATATATATATTATATGGTCAGCATCCCGAAAAAGTTCAGGCATGTAACTAGAAATCTATAACATCTACAGGAAAATAAATATAATTTTATTAATCAGGAGACATTTTTACCGCGGAAAATAAAAAAAATTAAAAAAAATAACGCTTTTTTTTCAACCATTAAAATTGTTAAAATGTTGAAAAAATTACAGTTTTTTGACAATTCAAAGATGCCGCTTACTCCGACTGAGGATGCAAAGGTTCCCAAATGTTGATTTTTTTTTTTAAACGGAACGAATACCCTCGGGTAAACAGAACGATGGATAGAGTCGGGTTTCTCGCCTACCGGGGGACGACGGGGGGGGACTTTGTCCCCCCTCTGTCCCTCCGTCAGCTCGAACCCCCTAAAAAGGATATAAAAAAGAAAAAAATATATTTTCTCCAAAGCGTAAAAAAAGGTATTTGGAAACTTTTGCTCTCGAGACAAATGCAGGTTTCAAGGTCAATCAGAGCGTGCACTATTTCAGGTCCAAGATATTACTAATATTTAAGAAGTTATTATAAATATTAGAATAAAATAATTTTTTTTAAGTTTCCTTCGATGAAATTACTTCCTGAAATCAAAATGTTATTTTTTTCCTGTAGATGGTGTATACGTTTTCTAGTTACAAACCTGAACTCTCGGGATGCTTGGCCCATATATATAATCTATATATATATAATATATATTATAGTATTATATATCATACATATATAATTATATATATATATATTATATATATATAGTATAATTACTTATATATATATATATATATATCTTAATATAAGACACAGTTAGGTTTCACGACTCCGTCAGTTTTGATATTTTTTTTTTTGTTTTTTTTTAAATATATTTCTAGTATAATGATCCTACAATCAATTTAAGTGGTGAAGGACATGATTCAAAAATATAAAGGACCTGTTTACGTTTTTACGACTCCGTCCAGTTTTAAATTTTTTTTTAACTAAAGGAATACCCAAGGGTAAATCGAAAAAGATGGCAGAAGTCAGGGTCTCTCGGCCTTCCGGGGAACGACATGGTAGGACTATTTTCCCCCCTCTGGGGAGGTGTCCTCCGAAACCCCGCTCGTTTGGTTATTTGGGTATCGCGGGGGTTCTCCTGCCCCTCCCCTACGGGGTAATGAAAACGTCCC
>JABUQX010080825.1:22500-44956 GCA_015478945.1 Trachelipus rathkii
TCGATTCGAGCCTAAATTTATACTTCTGTAAAAACAGTGTCCATCTCATTACTTTGGCATTCATTTCACACTGAAGCAGTTCGTAATCACGCTTCGATATTGCAAAAAGCTCTTCCTGTTCAAGCATCTGTTCCTTAAGTTTTTGCACAAGTTGAGATTGAAGATTAATTTCATCATCTTTTTCATCCAACTGCCGATAAATCCTTTTCCTCTCCTTCGCCCACTCCAAAGCATCTCCATCAACATTTGCAGGTAAATACTGCAGAGATTGATTAAGCACGGAGGATGATGAAGTGGATGTAGTAGTGGCTTCCATAATCTTTTCAATTTGTACTTGTTCATCTGAACTCACACTTTTCCCTAAACGCCATTTCATTAGTTCTAACTTGGCCTTCTCTAGCCGCGTCTTCAACTTTACAACCCTTTCTTTTTCCTTTTCGTATCCTCTCTTCCATTCTTCAGCGTGTTCTTCAAAATTTCCTTTCTTTTTAGTCTTCCCAGGATTCAAATATCCTTTAACCTTTGACACATCTAAGGACTTATCTTTAGATACTTCCATAGATTCATTTTTAGTTTCATTAGCAGGATCAATTATTAAATCTTCAACTGATGTATCCATCACTTCAAACTCCTTTACTGATTCATCAACTTATTGAAACTTTTTTCTAATGAATCAGTTTTCCAACTCGGAGAATGTGCAGAATTGAGACTTTGTATCTTTTCCCAAAATTAATTTTACAATGGCAGATATATACATTCCGACTCAAGAAGTCTTCTCTCTTCAAATCACTGTCTCCAATTAACCTTTTTCATATAAGTCTTGATAACGAAGTTTCTCCTTTCCATAGTTTCTTTTATAACTGATTTGAGATATCCGAATTTCATTTCTTAACTAGAAAAAATTCTTTCTCTCGTTAATCTCTGAACAGAGGCGTTCTTCTTCTTCTTCGCATTTTCGTTTTTCCAATTGCGTAACATTCTTAGCCGTTGCGCTTGAGTTGGCTTAACTTCATCGCCTGGTTTCATCTAATTCAATTTGGAGATTGTGTAATTTGTTCTTTAGCTTTGACATTTCGACAATATGGCGTGAATTTTCTTCGCACATAAAAGCAAATTCTCCATAAAGTCTCCTAAGTTGTTCCTGAGTGCGACTAAAATCAGCCAAATGAATTTCTGACTTTTCAAGTTCTTGAATTCGACGCTCAAATTCTATTACTTTTCTTGAAAGGTAATCTGTCTCCGACATTGTCAACTTTTTGTCGTTCTCCAATATTTTTATTCTCTCTTGTAAATCTTTCTTCAAGGTTTCATTTTCTTTATCCTTCTCGTTTAAGGACTCGCGTAGACTTTCGTTTTCCGCGGATAACTTGTTTATTCTTTCAGTAAGCTGGAAGGTTTTCTTATCTGCCGCTCCTTTTCGTTCTTTATTGTCCGGTAGCGGCGTACTTGCGTCTCTCGCGCCTGGAATATTACCTATCACTAGATCGTAGATAGCATCAGATAAGGGTATCGCTTCAACGCGTCCTGAGTAATAAGGCGTATCGACGTCAATCATGGCTACCGGAATGTCTCTGATTGTATTGTCAATCAGCATTACTTGCTTTCTCTTTCCAGTTAATTGATCAGCCGAAACATATTCCCTCTTGACAATGACACAGTCACAGCCTGCGTCTCTCAATACTTTTCTAGCAACTCCATTAATTTTTCCATCGACTACGGGCAACATATTCACTCTTCCGTTTCTATCCTTTACGCAAGCACTCCTGATAACAGGTATCGTTTCGCCACAAGCCAATGCCGATTCTATTATCTTGCCGACAATATTTCATTAACGTCTACCTACTGACATCAATCGCCTGATTTCCCAACTTGGGCTAGATTGTCAAGAGTTCGGGCTTCACTCCATCGCGCTATGTTACCATTGTCATTTATTAAGGCTTCAGTTGTTCTTTTCGACCTTTCCCTCCAATTATTACACGTGTGGATGTCATTTTCGTGATTCTTAGTATCTTTTATTGAAGCTCTTCTTCTGCTTCTCCAAAATCTATGTTTGGCTATATATACTCTTTGTAGATGGTGTTTATAGTTCCTACATATCTTAGCTCCTTTATTTCTCCTTTTCTTACTCCATCATTTGAAACAGTGTGCCTTAAACTGGGCATTCGCTTTTCAAAAGTTTTAGCCGATTATTTCCCATTACGTTGCTTATGGCAACAGTAGCCGTCTTTGAACTTTCATTTAGTGTTTTCACTTCTCTTTTCTTCCTCTGGCAGCTTCTCATTTGTCTGTCCTGCTGCTTCTCTGGCAGCTTCTTCTGTTCAGCAAGCTTGTCTGGTTAACGTTCTCTCTTCGTCTGGCAGCTCTCTTTCTTGCCTGGTTTAAATGGCAGCTTCTCTCTCTGCTGCATTCTTTAGCAGTTCTGCTTTTGCCGCTTTAATTGCCAGCTTCTCTCTGCTCTATTTTCAGTTGACTCCCTTTCTTCCTTTATAAACTCTCTTAGCTACTTTTTCCCTTTTTTAAGCCGAGTTCTTTGAGCAATTTTTTGCCGAGGCGATTGTAATCCATAGTCTGAGAAGCACAAGCCAACGTTCGCTATATTCACTTTCCTTCAGAAAATCTTTTTCCGGACTTTAGCTGCCAAAAATTTATTGTCACAAGATGGGGTCACAATCAAATAATAAAACGTGAAACAATCCCCGGAATTCCTTTATTACAAATCACAAATATTTTTTTATAATTTCCCAAGTTGTCTAGTTGGAGTATAAACTTCAAACTATATGTTTATTTCATTCTTACTTCTGATACAAAAGCTTCAATAAATATTTCACAAAGTCTTTTTTGATCCGCATCCGTTTCCAAGGTCGTAAGAAGACTTCAAACAGATATCTCCGTTTAGATATATATTCAATAAAGCGATTACTCAAAAGCTTTCCTTGAAATTCTATATCACTTACAAGTCACTAGAGGATTCCGAACCCTGCGAGACTTACGTGGTTTCTATTTACAATAAATAATCACGAAGTTGTTCCTTAGTCTGAGTCTATAAGCATATTTCCTCAGTAGAATAAACACCAAAGCCTTCTTTCAATTCACGTTAAGTAAATCTTCAAAAATAGTTTCTGAGTCAAGCCTCAAGTCTTCAAGTGATTTATAGAACGTTATTAAAGTTTTTTTTCATCAAAACTTCCAGAAGTTTCTTTTCGGGTGTCTATCTGATTCTTACCACAAATATTTTCCCTAAGTATTTCCACTAGAACACTAAATCTGTCTCGTTTAAAATTAAAGGTATGCTCCACCGGTGTGTCTTTACGCTCGAGTCACTTATATCTTTCCAATCTGCTCATTCTTGAACTTATAACGTCCTTCTTGCTACCGTAGAGTGTTTATTGAACAGATCTTCCTTTGAATATGAATCAGATTTACTGATAGACGGGTCTCAATTGAAAGATTTCCAACAAGAGATAGAACCCCTAGTGAGACAAATCGGACCTCTATTGTAAGGAAACTTTCGCTGGTGTATCGAAGATATCAGGTTGTTTGAAGTTACCTCTTTTGATTTCTTTACCCCACGGCGATAATTTTATCTAAAAATTTTTTAGGATTCTTTTAAAATATTTTAAATAGAATTATTGAAACGGTTTTGGTTTTTATCAAACGAATAATATTTCCACGAAAATAAACAAATCTAATCGCTCTTCTCTGTGGAGCTTAAAATTTCATCTTTGATATTCCTAATAAAAAAAAACATAAATATATAATATATATATATAATTTATATATATATTATATTAATATATATATATATATATATTATATATATATATATATATTATTATATAGTATATATATATATATAGTGATATATATTAGGTTATATATAATATATAGTATATATAAATATTATTTGAGTGACTGAAGGAACTGATTGGTTGAAGAACAAGGTGCGTTTAGGAGTGGTAGAAGATGGTGGATCAAATCTTTCTTTACATTGAAACAAATAAATGATTGAGAAAATGAGGGAGGAAGAAGAATAAATGTTTATTTTAGGTTTTATGGACTTGCAACAGACGTAGGAAAGGATTAATAGGGAAGCTCAATGGCAGCTATTAGTGATATATATTGAGTGTTGGTGGTTAGGCTCTGAATGGAATCAAAAAGTATGTTGACGATAGTGAAGAAGGTGAAGCGTGTGTAAGAATAAATTGGTGTGCACAACAGTGATTTGGTTTTGTGAGAATTAATGGAGTTGAGGCAGGGATGTGTTATTGTTCTCCTTGGTTTATTCAATTTTATATGGATGGAGTTATGAAAGAATTAGAGATGGAGTGGCAGGAAAATTGGTGTCTAGAATGATGGACGAATGGAGGTGAGAGGACGGTGGCCTACTATTATATGCGGATGATTGAGTTTCGTGTGGTGAATCTGGAAGAGAGTGAGAAGGATTGGTAGAGAGAATTTGGCCAGGAGTGTGTAAGAAGGAGGGTTTTGAGAAGTAAACGTAGGTTAAAGAGTAAGGTTATAGTGTGAGATAGTGAGGACAGTCTCAGTGTGAAGTTTTTTTAGATGGTGAAGCAGCTGGAAACAAGTGTCTTGAAGTTATAATATTTAGGTATGTTGGAGGAAAAGGGACGGGTGATCAGAGTGTAGTAGGAAATTATGTGACATGGCAGAAGGAGGTTTGGATGCCATTATAATCGTTGGTGGATGGCAAGAAACTTAGGTCTTGAGTGTGCTAGGGTCTTACATGAGGGTATGTTGTACCTGTGTTAATGTATAGAGTGAGACTATGGTCTGCGAATAAAAGGATAGATTTAAAGTTTCAATGTGTTAACTCAATCTATATGGCGTGTTTAAGCGTTGTTCGAAAAGAATGATAAATGAGGGAATGAACGTACTAGAGAGTTGTGGTTTAGGTGTGAAGAAAAGGATTAATGAGAGAATAAATGAAAGTACGTTGAGATGTTTGGTCATGTGAAAGGTATGAATGGAGTGGTTGGTTTAAGCGGAGATATCGTGTTATGTGTTGAGAATCGACCGGCTGGGAGACCGAAAGAAAAAGTGGGTTGAGTAAGTAACGAAATGTCTGAAGGAGAGAAATGTGGTTTGGCAGAGCGGAGAACATAAGGTGCATACATAATAGGACGTTGAATGGCGATTGTTTTGTGAGGGGGTAAGTCGGTGGGTGGCCCCACCTGGCGCCCGGATGAAACCCTATTTGACGATAGGCCATAGAAAAGGCAGGCAGTGAGGGTCCGTCGCGAGTTCCGTGAAGGCTCTAGGTGGGATTTTCGATGAACTGCCCGACGAGTTCTCAGTAATAGTATTGAAGGGGGTTAAGGTTGGGCCTTTTCTTTTCGGAAGCTTGTTTCATTATTCTTCTACAATTTTTCTTTCCGAGGCTTGTCACGCACCTTACCCCCAGTCAATTGGGAAAGAAGATAAAGATAAGAAGATAAGATATATATATATATATATGATATATATATATATATTATATAAGTGACGGTCGACCGGGACATAGACATAGAGGCGGGGAGGAGCTACGGAAGTCCCCCCCCACCCCCCCCCCGTTCCTCGTAAAATATCGATTTTTTTTAAAAATATCACCGGAGACATACAAACAAATACGACAAACGGAACAGCCAATGGGGACCCGAAGGAAGAGGACCCTGACTTCAAAACCTGCCAGGTCTTTATTTTATAAAAAAAATAATTCTTACTGTAATTCTGCTTTCTGACTAAAAAAAAAATATAAAAAAATTAACAACCAAATATATATATTATATTAATATAATATACTTTAAATAATTATATATAATATAATAAGTAATGAATATAATATATATTATTGATAATTATATTTATTATATTACAAAATTTTGCATTTATAACTTATATTATATATATAATATATATTATATAGTTATATATATACATATACATAATTAATTGCAATATATGCTATATAATATGTATATATATAAGGATTTGATAGTATAAATATATATATACATGTATATTATATAAATTTAAATATATAATTTTGTTATGTAAATTACTCTTATGAGAATATAATAAAAAAAAGGTAATGAACTTCCCAAGAACGAACTCTAATGATATTTTCGGTGGGGTTCGGTTTTAAATTCTTCTTAAAGGTTCAAATTTTTATGATAACTTTATCGTAAAACTGGCAATAAAATATAAATATAATTAAAACTTTTATTTTACTAATGCTATAAACATCTTGAAGGAATAAGAATAGACAGATCTTTGGAGTGAATAGCATCTCAGCAGAACTAGAGAGAGAGAGGAGAGAGAGAGAGAGAGAGAGGGAGGAGAGAGAGAGAGAGAGGAGAGAGAGAGGAGAATGAGAAGAGAGAAATGCAGAAAGAGAGAGGAAAAGATTGTCTGAGAGATGAATTAGCATAAAAAATGAAAAAGTATTAGTATCTCAAATAGTAAGAAGAGAAGTAGAGGGATAAATTATATAGTAAAATGAGATATAGTATGATAATATGATAACTAAGTAGGTAAAATGTATATGAGGTAATATATAGTATGGTACTTAGTATATAGAAAGGTTAAAATAATAAATATTTAGTAAATATAATATATAATAATGAATATGATATTGAATATATATATAATATAGGCCATATATAAATAAGTATATAAATACGGAGTAAGAGAGATAATTAAATGTGAAAACAGAATGAAAAAAAAGGGATGTTATACGGTTTAGATTATAAAAGATACTGTTAGAAAGAGGAGAACAATACTCACAATATGATGTAAAGTGAGTGGTATTTAAACTATGAAATAGTTGCCTGCAGTATTTCGAATTGAAGATTGTAACTACACAATACTAAACTTCTACATACTACATATAGATATATAATACCATAGTCTAAAATACTATATATTACATATACATTTAAGGTAATTTAGTTATAAAAATATAATAAATTTATAAAATATAATTATATATAATTATATTTAAAAATATACATAAAAAAACCTAATAATATGGAGTATATATTAAAGTAGATGTGATGAGATGTATTGAGTGGAGGTTGCAAGGGGGGACGGTATTTGAAATGTGTTAGAATTGTGTAGTCGGTGGGTAGGGAAATATAGGTGGTGGTTGATATTATATTATAATATATATATATTAATATATTAAGGTGAAGGTGTTACTATGTTAAGTATATGTGGGATATATATATATATTATATTATATATATATATATAATAGCTCATATTAATAATTATTAACTATATATATATATACTATATAGGGTGGTATTGGGGTGGGGCTAAGCGCTATAGCATTTAAATGTGGCGAGCCTAGGCGGCGCGGGCCTGCCAGGATAGGACCGGTTTAATAAGTGATATAGAAAGAGGGTTAAGAACCCATAATTACCAAGGAAAAGAATAAAAGATATACGTACATATATAATATTATTTGGATGGAAATATAAATGTAATAGCTAAAAAAGAAATATTGGCTTTCTTGGGTTATAATTGATGAAAGAACTTCTTTTTAAATTTTGTATTCTGCAGCTAGTGAGTAGACAGGGACAAACGAACAGGCTGGCATATCGCTATCTCTTCACGAAAAATAAACAGCCACAATTATCAACATACAATATGTACTTAGGTTTATCTTAACAAGAGCAGAACAACTGGGCAAAATATAAATCAAAGTTATTGCTCTGGAAGCAATAATATTTCTATAACCTATGACAGCGCCGGTAATGGCCGGACAGCAGCCAGCTGCACAGTTAGCACCAAAGGGCTCATCTGGAGGTAGTCCTTGCAACGCTATCCATTCGGTCTACAGTCAGTACTTTTGTGAGCGGCGTCGTTAAAAGTTCTAAAATAAGAAAATAGTGTAAACAACGACGAAAAAGAAAAAAAAAAAAAAAAAAAAAAGGGAATGAACAGAACTATCCAATACATTATGTTCTCAGAACGTAACACCCCTGAGACATACTTTATGGTGGCTACAGCGAAGAAGAATTTAATCTAGTTGTCGTTTTAATTTTTTGATGCGGTGTTACTGAAAAAATCTGGACCTGATAGGGTAATCAGGCAATTATTGGAATCAAAGGTAATTCCTAAAAACATTCCCTTGGCTAATTTATTATCTTTAGATTAAAAAAAAAAAATGTTAAAAAAAAAAACAAAATATAAAATAAATTATTGTTAATAAATCAGTAACACCATCAATAAAAAATATTTAAAAGTCGATATGAATGTTCAAGAGAGCCTATAGATCAAAATCTCACAAGCAGGACGCCTTTGGGGGCACATAAACCGTCTTTCACTCCCTTTTGATTTATGGTGGAAGAGTCTCAAAACGAGACGTAACTCGTTAAAAATAAAAAGTAGGACTCGCTTATATTCTACTATTTAAAATCATTTGTTCCTTTTTTTGTGTGACATAAATCAGATTACCTAGTAAGAATACCCTTATGTTAACCTCGGAATAATTTCTTCCTTTCAGAGGCGGTGGAAAAGTTGTTTATACTATCAGTCAGCACCCGATGGCAGGGGTCTTAGGAGCAGATAGAATGTGACTAATGACGTGGTTATCTATTCTCTCCTCTGCGCTCGCCGTATTATCTAGTAATAAAATCAGAATAATTTTATAATTGCACCGAGTAGAAATAATATAACGGAGGTGCTCCAATAAGTTGATACAAACCACGAATACGTACCTTTTCAAAGATTTGATTTGAAATGGAAATTTCCTCAATGCACATACATACTGACTAGAAGATAACAATGATATTTCCTATTCTCCCGTGAAACCCTTAGAATCCTTTTTTATCATATTACAATATTACCACTCCATCAGAATTTGATAATTAAAAATATGAGACCACCGCCAATATTCATTTTACTCGATATAACTTGTTGAGCTGAGAATATCACTCCTATCTAACTTTCCAATAACATATGAATGTAATCCATTTTATCTGGGAAAATTTGATGATTTCGTGGTACCGTAAGCCGAAAATATTACTTTACTTGTTCTTTTAATCTTCGCGTAAGATGGTTATACTTTGGATGTAGATTTTCATTCAACGCCACTTCAAGTGGACAGTGCTATGTTCGTAAATGTGATACAACTTCCTCATTTATTTAATGGCTTCTACCATGCAGCTACTGTCTAATTAACAGTTAATGTGTGATAACTGCCTCAAGCTATCGCGAGCCCCGGAGCCCAATGATGAGGAAGTCTCTATACGTCATACTATATATTATTATAAAATAACATTAATACACCTGCATATATTCGACACTTTGAGAACGCTGTTATAATATATATGCGTCGATTATACGAACATATATATATGATTATAATATAGTACGTTATTTGACTATATGATGCTCCATTATTGTCTTCGTTATTCTTGTAACTTCATGTGTGAGATAAATTGCCTAAAGTAGATAATTAACCTTATAATAACAGCTATTTACACTGACTACTAATGCACCCTTTATACTTATCTAAGTGCCTCATCATGGTCTAGAACATGCCTACTAGTTATTAGCTATTATCGCCAAATACCACCCGCCATTTCGGTATTCGGGTGATTGGGAAAGGCACCGATATAAGTAGTAAAAACTCTCTGATGACTTCTCGAGCGAAAAGCTACGTTTTTATTCGCTACATCTGTACACCTAGAGCTAATACACACTTATTTACAAAAACCGTACATAGTAGTGCCTATCGTGAAAGTTATCCGTGACCGAAGTATTATGTTATTATATAAATCGTCGTATGTATACTGTCTGAACCACTCTCTTCTTACCGGACAATATCGATACTAGGCTCCGTCTATACGAGATATACTGGTAAGGACCAACAGACTAATTTAGCTCCCGCACATTCACCGTTAAAGGTTTTTAGGGGAGTATGCCCTTGTAAAAATGTAGTAGCTTTACATTTAAAAAAGAGACTCCACTCCATTCTCAGCTACGTTTATGTCGGAGACTAATCGGACAGTCACTCTATGCCTGCTTATCTTGGCAATGTCAATGACTTCGACGTAAGAATGGTGCTGTAGCCAATAAAGAAGCAATAGATAGAATCGTACTTCCCATAGGTAGAATAGTTAAACAGGGCGTCTTTCCGCCCCACCCCCTCCACACGGAGTATTGAATGGAAAACGGATTACCAACTTATGTAAAACGTTTTTCTCACCCCTTGATTTATCAAATACCCCGTCGTGGCTCGGGACGCGCACGGTGAACCTACGATGCCGTTATTGTCCAACGGAGATCGATGTTAGGAAGTCCACCAGTTCCAATAAATATAATATAGTGATATATATTATAATATATATTATGTACCCCTGCTCCTAATAGAAAAAAAGTGAATATAAAAAAGATGAAAAATATAAAAGCACAATTATTTATTCGATTATGTGTAACTTACCTTAAATTGTTTATATCTTAGATTTTTATCTTTCCTTATACGATTCTCCTAACTAAAAAATTTTAACAGTAAGGCCAAAAGTCCCAAAGTGCATCTAAAGAAAATGTGTCCCAATTCCTTGTGTATGACTGTAATGGCGTAGCGTATTGATATTTTGATATGAATTTTTATTTGTTTTTCCTCCTTTATAAAATGTTTTCCTCCGATGAATAAACCTTTTGCCAGCATGATTTCCAAACCAATGTATTCCTTCTTTCCGCGTTAGTGTAGCGCCTATTAGTATAATTTTGACACCGCCAAAGATTAGCCATAGTGAGATCAGACCTGATAAGTGGTGGCTGGTCTTTTTAATAACCAAATTAACTTACTTTTAATGAAAAATATACCTATTCATAATTATATATTAAGTATAGAAAACTAGGATATTGTTAAAGTATAAGTAGTATAAACTAAAAGGAATAACAATAATGTATATAAGTATAGGAAAGAGTGATATATATATAGTCGTATATATTAAGTTAATAGAAATCTAAAAATGAATACTATATATATAAATTAGTTTAATATATTATATATATATATAAATATATATTATGTAAATGATTAAATAATATACATATATATACTATATAATACATATAACTATATATATATATTATAAGATATATATTATTATATATATATATATAATTAATAAATATTAAATATATAATATAATATTAGTGTATTAATATATATAATATATATTTATATATATATTAAGTATATATATTTATATATAAAGAAATATAATACAACTTGATACTTGTAAGTTCCGAAATGTCTAAATAAAAAATTAAAAACATGTATAGGCATATGGTTATAAAATTAGCGGCCTTAAGAAGTCTAAACGTTGTATAGTTTTCCATTGAATTAAAGGATTAGTTAACACAATCTTAGAAATAATTTGTCACACCCTTCAGATGAGTGAATTGAGGTCATATAACTTAAAAGTTTGATTTGAAGTTAACACCCCTGACCTCAGACCAGTCGAAAGGAAAAAGTTAATTAGAAATCTAGAAGAAAAAAGGTTGATTCATGAAATCCAAAAAGATTTGAGGGTTTTAAATGCGGTTACGATGACCTATTTAACAAATTTCTTTATTTTCGGGAGGTTTCTCATGAGATTTAATTGACATTCCCATTCTTCGAGGCTAATTGGTGGACGATGGAGAAATCTACCCCCAGTTCTATGGGTAATTTGTGAGAGAATCCCCGTGGCTTCATATTTTTGGGTGAAGTTTTCTCACTAGATCTAATTAGTGTTCCAAAGGAAAAAGGGCAGTTCCCACGGCCATTCAACGAAGTTAATTGGCGGTTGATAGAGAAATCTACACCCAGTTTCCAAGGGCAAACTGAGAGAGAAACCCTATGGACATCTCATCACTCCTGTGGGAGGGTCTTTGAACAACCGAATCTATCTCGATAAATCCTGGGCGCAGTCTCGGAAGAAGTCTTAGATGATGAGAGTCTTGATTTCATCCCAGGTGAAATTTTAAGATGGTTTTTAAGTTGGTTAAATCAGTCTCCTTATTAGGCCTACATAAATGGATGCTGTGTTGTTGATCAGCTGCGTGACTGTATAAATTTGTCAATTTTGTAACATACGACAAGTATAACAAAACTAGTACCACTATCAAATAATTACTTGTAATGACTAAGTCTTCCACACGTTTCACACGAGTCCTTTTAAATCCTACTTATAAATTTAGCTAATTAATGACTCGCAGGCGCTATTGTCGTTGAGGTTTGCTTCTGTAATTACCTTATCATTCAAGTGTCTTATTCTCTTTAACACCCATTATCTTATTGCGAAACATTTCTCCGTTCTCTACTTTACCCTCGGGGTACGCACGTGAGCCTTTACGTCTCAAGTTTTGTATTTTGTATCATAAATGAGAACGGCGCGTCTGTAAAAATGCGCAACTGTTGTAATCGCTCTGGTTTACTAATCTAGGGCATTCAATCTTTTGCACGCTAGGTATACAACAACTGGAGTTCGTCCTCTAAACTTGCTATAACCATAAACCTTATTCGTTTGCAGTCTAATCTGTTTTATCTATATGAATACCACCTCCAACTTATTTCTAACTAATCTCCTCCAAAATCCCACTATTACTCACTATTGCAAACCGCCAATAATAAATACATACAATATTACTATCTATATAGGACTACAAATTAAATATTATAGCTCATCGGGCGTATCAATATACTATAATCGCCACTTTTATCCTACATGCTCATTAGCATCTAACGACCATATATTTTCCCTTATATAGCCACATAGACCTTATTATATTTTCATGTATATTATAGTATTATATGATAGTATATCTAGTATTTGGATTTGTCTTGTAATGGGCTTTCCCCCTCATTCTCCTTCTCTACCTCCTATCACTAATTTCTTTCTATACATTAATCTATGTTGTCTTCATCAAAAACAGAAACTGTCTGTAGAACCTAATCCAGAGACCTGTAGAGAGTATAATGTATACTCTCACAATCCGCATGCCTTTGCATAATCCCTGTGTGCATGACGTGAAGAAGGACACGAGAGACGTTCAACATATATAAATTCTAACGTGATAAGTATTTATGTATTAACCAATACAGGGATAATATTAGTTTAACATTCAATAAGACGTACCAAGGTCTAACAATAGTAAATCTCCGACTATATTAATACGAGAAAAACAGTTGTGACTACTAAATGAGTTAACAGCACCAAATACAAAACAATACAAATCAGAATCCGTAAACATTCAATAACGGACGTACCCCTAATTAGGCGCAGACACTCGTCTCACATCATAATATAAATAATAAGTGAATAATAATAACAGAATAATAATATATTCATGTGAACCACACAAACAGATACTAGTCTTCAATTTTCCTAATTACATAATATTTGCATAATAAGCATAGTTTAAAGTTTAAACATTGTTAATATGTAATAAAAATATAAACACTAAATGTCATTTGACCTATTGCCACACTTACCCATTTCAGACCTAAGACACTAACGACCTAACAAATATCACTATGTGCAGCAACTAAACAGAAGGCTCAAACTTCATAAATAGCATTGGCTAGACAGAAGAATAGAAAGTCCGCTCGTTAGAGTTATCTGACCAAATCAAAATCATATATTACCATATACTATATCACTAACTACTCTAGACTCAGTAATTCAACCACTTGGCAACCATATAGATATAATATAATAATATAATAGCCATCCAGTCCTAATTCACTACTATATAACAACTTGAGCAAGTATCCTTCAAGCAGAACACGCCATAAAATTCTCGAGCTAAACACTATGTGACACTATTACATTATTCTCGAACCTCGAATACGAGAACACACACACCAGAATAACATAATCATTATAGAGCCAACATAAGCATACTAGCAGACAAGTAATTGAGAACAAAAAACAACGAGAGCGACACGCTGAGACTTCACTAAACAATAAACCACACAATCCACAACACAATGAAAAACAAACAATACATTCTCATAACCGACTACTAGTAATAGGAATCATTATCAACGCAAACTTAGTCGACCAAAGCGGCCGCTCTCTCAACTCTGACAAAAAACGATAGATAAGAGATTGAGATATTCACTAATTGAACACTGACATCACACACTTAATTTTTTCAAATTTTAACTTAGATGGCGAATAACAGCAGGCTGAAACCCTCAAAGTTACCTATCGTAGCAAGATATTCATTGCATTAGAATTAGCGCTAAAATAATATTAATAATTTTAATAACTTAAATTAAATTTTTATATTTCATCATATTTCTTCTTGACATAAATGAGTGATATGACAACGTTGACAGATAAGTACAGGCTAGTGCTTAACTAACCTTGATCTACGTTTCCCAAATTATTTTCCAAAAGTGATAAGCTTGGAAGTTCTGAACGGATTTACGTTAAATTTGTCGAATTAGTTCCAAGTATCTGGTATTGTACTGTTCTGACCGTCATAAATATCACAAATATCAATCATATAAAAATTGATTTTATTTTGATGACACAATCAAAACACAACCTATATTACCAATCGCAGAAACGACAGACAAACTTGAGAACTACGCTACACAGTGGCGCAGCGCGTACGTACACTACAACTCTGGAATGAATCAGCTACCTTGGTTTCATAAATACGAATGTGGTAACCCAACCACAATTCAATAAGTTAATAGATAAATATTATATTCCAATCCACATGATTGACATATACTCCTCTAACTACTCATCCCCACACAAGACTCAAAGCAACGAAGACTTATATAACCTTAATCACTAATCTCATTAATATTGAGCGAAATAACATTATATCGAATACAATCATTACCACACCTGCCACAATACACACAAAGTCATATCATTATCTAAACACAATCCTATACGAACACTTAACAAAATAACTACATTAATTTCTGGGATGTCAAGACTAGCATTCCACCAGAAATAGCACCAGAAATCACTCAACCTAACAAAGAACCAGTCAATTCATCATTATGAACAAGAATTAAGATCAGGACCAATACTGTAATAATCATTACAATATATTAAATAAGTAAAAGAATACTAAGAAATTTAAACCTTTGTTTGGACCAACAACCATTCTCACTCACAAAACCACGCTTATGAAAATATTTACTCTCACATTTTATATCCATTACAGTTAATATACACCATTGTGCTGGAACATTTATATAATAACCCTGAGATAAGGATCTATCGGAGAAGGCCGGAGGCGGTCGAGGCAGGGGGATACCTGGAGACACGGCAATTATGTTATCCCTCTCTACCATGCTGGGGTGGTTAAGGGGTGAGATAAATTAATATACTTATTTTATTTATGTAAATAATAAATAGATAAAATGTTAAAGGAAGGCTTGAAAATATAAATAAAATTCCCAATCATTATAAAGTAGTTGATCACTATCTATATTATTTATTAATAAAATATATATATCTCATTATTAATAATGAATAAAATGATTATCAAAATAATATTATTATATAATATAACATAAACAAGTTACTAATAAAACGTGTACCTTAACTCAAATGGAAAAATAAGTAATTTAATAACTTTTTCTTCTAAAATCAGTATATATAATATCGTTACATTAATGTTTAACGTGAACACGTTGACTCCTAATCTCGCGAAATCTACTATTAAGAATTCTATAGCCCATTTAATAAATATTATATTCGTTATATAAAAGTTGATCCTTAGCACGTTTATATATCACTAATGTTCACTGATAAGCGTTAATATGAAATTATCACTTAATTTCTTTATTTGATCTTATATCCATAATTTATATAAATATATAATAACATTGAGTAGGATGTGTAAGTACAAACTAACTTTATACGATTAGATAATATATATATTAATATATATCTGGGGTACTAGTATTTTATTATGGTAGTAATATAATATAGTATTAATATTATGATTTATATATGAATATAAACTTATCTATATATTATATATATTAGAGTATATATATTATATTAGGTAATTGAATATTTATTATAACATATAATATTATTATACTATAGTTATTTTTATTAATATGTGGTGTCGTATATGAGAATATATTATATACTTATTTATGTAATTATAGTGATTAATTATATATATATTTATTTTGTTAGATTTTATTATAGTATAGGACTGTCAAGATTTAACTAGTGGTACGGGCTAATTACTTTTTAATATTAATTATATTAATATATATAGTATAGTTTTCTGTCTCATATGCTTACTATATAAACTAACGGTTGGTAAAGGGTTTTGGGGTAGCTATGATTGTTTGGGTGATGTTACTTCGCAAAAATCGAACCCATCGCTACTAACGAAGTCGTTTTTGGTACTTTTAACATAGACCTTCAACTAACCTTTTGGTCATTTATGATTTTCTAGCGCGTTTTCTGACGCTTGATGCTCAAATTTTCTCCTGAGTTTCGGCGCAAGCGTCTAAGGCGTAGCCCCAATTGGCAGTCTCGCATGCACCGCTCTGTGTCGATGGGGCGTTTGTTCCGCGTTTCGGAAGGTTTCGATTAACAAGTCCATACGTACATCCTCGTCGTGATGTCGAGTTTATATTCCTGTCGCCGGTCGCTGGATTACTCTGCCGTGTTTGGTTTTATGAAGGCTACTTTTTAAGATACGTGAGCCGTTCATATTATTTTGTATATTTCTTTTATTGTAGGTGATCTCGTGACGTAACCTCGCCGGTTAGGTCGAGGATAGTCGTCTCGTACCGTACGCCGGTAGGATCGTGTTCGACTCTCTTATCTGACGAGATTACTTTCAGAGACGTCGATGCACTTCAAATTTGGCAACCGCTCTTATTGTATGTAATTCCTGGTCGCGCTCAAATCCAGTAGGGCAGAAGGAGCTCAGAAACATGAAACAGCTATGTAGTCTGTAAAACTGGTAAGCACACTGGTAACAACCATCGTCTCCTACTTTATAAATAGAACACATCTGCAAATTCTAGAAACACACCCATTCATAATCACCAATACGCAAGTACTAATAAACCACTCAACACCCCTACCTCACATAGACCTTTTTTTTTTATCTTCTTACTCTTTATATCAAAATTTTCGAGACGTTGATCCTGTGAATAGAATTCCTCCGCTTATCGCAGCCTCTTCAAATACCAACCATTGGATTCACCCCAAAACAACTCAGAACATCACTCACTTACTCGACCTTAGGCATACAAATACACAGCCACATCATTGTTTCCATGATCCGAACATTTACTCACAACTCTGGCTTCGGCAGTCTTCTCTGGTAGTGCGATAGATATTCGAGAGCAAGCATTCAATAACATGTTCCACTTCCACTTTCCTACCGAAATACACTAAATTTTGTAAATTACAGAGATTAACATCAAGATTTACGAAAAAGAAAGAGCGGTGTTCCTGTCGGTGCCAGCGTGAGTTAAAGTTATTGAAGATTTTTCTGCGGAAAATTGCTCTCACTCTTTGAAATGATTTATATAATGTGTCCGCTAGGACTCCATGCTATCCATGACCAATTCTCATCTTTAATCTATGATGACAGCGATCTATTTGCGCTAATTCCCACATTTTCTCCTTTAAAACAAATCAATAATTATTGCAGATGGACCTGATAATTTACATCCCAAAGTCGTCTCTATTAACACTAAAAAATAAACTACATCAATACATTTAAACAATTTTGAGGAATGGCAATGCTGTCTAAAGAGTGGACAGCCTCTCTCAAAAGTCCTTCATACTCATTTTTACTTCGCTCTCTAACAAAAGATCAAACACCATTCACAGTTCCCCTCTCAGACAACAGACTCCCTCTCATTAAACAACCCATCCTATATGGCTTTAACTTTATTCCACACATGGTCAGCTCCACCTCAATTATACTGAACCATATTTCTCTATGATGCTCACAAATTGAATGTACGATTAACATCTACCGAAGAATCTTTGACCAAAAAAGATCCTCTTAATAATATAGAGACAATATCCATTCCGCCCGTTAGAGGTTTCGTTTCAAAATCTTAACGTCACCCGCTTCTGGGGCTCTCCTCACGCTTCTCTACAATCCAACATTCAATCAAACAGAGACCGTCAAAATAATAGCTTATCAAGAAATCGCAGTACCGTTCCTTTCCACATCATCATTATCTCCATTTTACAAACCTATCTTCTTAAACAAAATTCTTTCATTGTATAGCCCATCTTATACTCATATATCTGTGCCAATTTTTACACTAAAACATTACAACACTACTGCGTCCAAAGAGGAAATCAGTTTCAGGTCATTTATCATTCTCTAATCTCTATACATTTACCAATACACTCCTTCTCCGCTCCACGAAACAACCATTATAAATACCACATTTCTAACCATACACTAAAAAAGGATATCGCCGTTATTCCAACAAATCACAATGTCTCCAGGGATTTACTCCCTCATCCCGCCCTATCTCCCACAGAACAAACTTTGCACCCTGTCAATACAAGAGTAGAAGGCACTAATCTGCTCGTCTCCGCGTTCTATGGTGCCATTTCTCTACCTTCTAGAATTAGATAATTTACGTTCACTCAAAGTTTCCCTCTCTCCCTACTTGTCAAAGATGCGGAAAAAACTCGACGACATAAACAACCTGTTTTACTAGATACTGGCTCGAATTGACGAACACATATGTAACTTCGATATCTTGCCTCTTTCTGACAGTAACTGTTAGTGTGTCAGATCTGCGCGCATGTAGGGTGTTATTACAATTTTGTTTGCAATCGCCCCACGCCCCTTCTTTTGAGCGGAGTCGTTAGTGAGTGGGCATTACCTCAAGGGTTTCTTCTAATATTGATATAAATTAGAATCTATCCGTCTTTATGATGACTGATAGAAAATTGTATGCCCTATTTCTATTTAGATAGCTTTACCTAGCTACTACACTATTTATTTATATATCCTTAGTTACCATATACATATATAGCTATTCATCTTATTGAACTGCGTATTTAGGGTTGTCTACTGGGTTCTACCGGTATTTATATTTAGCCGAGTTCTCAGTTAACTATTATATGTTATAGCCTTCTACTAAGCTATCCTAGCTCTTGTAGGTTACTTAATATACTACATATATTTTATACATCTTATGGCCTGGTTTAGGTGTAGGAGAGCATATTGGGACAAGAATAATGAGTTAAGGACGGATATCGCCATGTAAGTGGGAGTGGTATGTGTTGGCTGCGTTGAGAGACATGCGTAAATAGCAGGATCACCTAACTGACGCAGACAGCTCGTAGCCGTTTGGGCTTCATATAATGGCAAACGATCATGATATGTCCGTTGTTAAAAGCGGCTATGCAGTATTTGTGACGTTGCTCGGGAACGACCGTTCCTGGACAGACGAAAAAAAGATGGATGTAGCTTCATTTAGAACTGAAGGAGAGCAATACTGAGGACAGAGGGGAGAAGAATTATACTAACGACTGAGTGAATGGCGGGTTTTCTGAGGGGTATGATGCGGGTATTGCCGCAGGGATAAAACCTTCACATTGAAAAGATACCACTTGTCTCGTGAATACCTTAATCTTGTAAATTTACTGATTTCGACGAGTCTTTCACTCGATATATAAGGAGGGGGGGGGCTTCTTCTTCTTGTTCGACTTGCGTCATGTTCTTGCTACTACTTTTTCTGTTCCTTGTGTATGCTGCGACACCTCACCGTTCCATCTGGGGATTAGGAAGAATATATATATTACACTTATATTCATACTATAATATATATTTTCTATATATTTAATATATATATATATTTCATATATTTAATATAGTATATATATTATTATTATATATTATATATATTATCTCTTTCTTATTCATATATTATATATTATATTTTTAGAAACCTTGATTATTTTTGTGATTGTAATAACTGCGAAGAAACATGTCCAGTTGATCCAGTCCATGAACATCTGCAGAGGAAGAATGTTCAAAAGAAAAAAATGGAGAACCAGCCTTAGCAATATTATTTTTATTGACTGTGGACAGCTATGAATGTAACAAATTGTCAAATAGTTCTTATTCAAATTTATAAATGTGGTTATGATTCAATGTTTCTTACTAGCCTTGTTTACTATTCCACTATGTAACACATTTTTTGTCTTTGGGACATAAACTTGCCAATTCAGATATAAAAAAATTGGTGATTATAATCATTCTCGGTTACACAAAGCAGAAAAAAACAACATATAACTCAAGAGAGAATTATATTTATTTCTAGTTTTTATTATTTACAGAGACCTTAAAATATTTAGAAGTGAAAGGTTTTCTGGATTCACGCTTATATGGTAAGTCTTTCCCCGAACAACCTCAATATAGTCTCCAATCAGCTTTCGTTATATGATCCTTAGTAGCCGCGTTCAAATGTCCAGAATATTCTGTCCTAAGGGCTTTATTTTGGGCCATTTTCAGTTTATGAACGTTAGAGTTTGATATTGTGGGAACCCAGGCGGGCGATGCATAGTTTAAAAAGGGGCGAAGACGTTGCCTGTATACTACAGAATTGGTTTCTTAATGTTGCTAAACTTAGTCCCTTTAATGCCCGATCATTTAAACGTAGTGAGGCTTTGAATGTGATGTTGTTTATGTAGGGGGGGGGGGGAATTCCACATGTGTATCAAATGTCAATGCTAAGATCGTTAGTTGTCTATTATGAAGGAATCTATTAAAAGATGAATTGCTGGATGTAGGGGGCTATGTGATTCTCTTTTATCTGGTGTGAGATATCATATCGTAGTGAGTATAGTACGTTATAATTAAGTAAATCCTAATCCATATATATCATATATTACCTACTTTATCTTATATCTTATTTCTTATATTATTACTGAGTATAGGGTATATAGAATATCGAATTTCTGTATGAGTTAGTGAGCGTAGTGCGGGATAGGTGTTGTCACATTGTCCTAGCTATAATTAGCGCGTATATATTAGGATATCATCGAGTATATATATAATATAATACATTTATCGTACATGCTGTTATGGTATTTTATATCTGCGGTTTGCGGTGAGTATATGAGGTGAATATTTAGTAGATATAGTGTGATAACTGAGGGGTTATTATCGCTAGTATATTAATAATACCGTTATATTCTCTACCTTCTTTCTATTCCTAACTAAAGACTTTATCCATGATATTTATCATCCGAGATAAAGGGGGATTCATAATTGCAGCCAAGTAATATAATTATATTGTATATTATTATATATGTATAGTTATGTATATATGTATTAATTGTAGGGTAGTATATATATATATTATATATGTATCATATAATGTGGTGGCTATTATCTTTATTTTATAATATACTATATAGTATATATAGTTACTTAGATTATATTTAATTCATTGAATCATAGGTTGCTTATATATATATTGTGGTGATATTTTATTATATAAGGATTATAATAGAAAGTTTATCAGTATATAGTCGGTTAATATAGTATAGTATTATATATTTATTTAAGTGAGCTCTAGTATATTACTATAGTAGTAGCTTCGGCGTTATAGGTACTACGTATTATCTATGTAATAGGTGGACATTGGTATGGTCATATATGATGGATGTATCGGTATATATCATATGTTAGTATATAGTTTGTATATATATAATATATATAGTGAGGTCCGGTATTCGTTATTTATGTACTCTTAGTAATGTATATCTACATGAGATAATTAGATAATTACGTATAGTATTGTTACGTTTATCTATATAGTATAAGGGGGTATTTTTAGTGTATCTACTATAGTTAGGTTGGTATACTATATTTATAGAGTATATAACGGATATACTAGGGGGTGGTATACTATATGGAGTATAGCCTTAATTTATATTGTATAGGTAGTATTATAGAGTAATGAGGTATTATATAGTATAGGTATAATATATAAGTAAGTATGAGGTACTATATTCCGATATACCTATCGTACATATGATGTATTATAGATATCATAGTAGTGTTGTCTATATATAATATAGTATATATATATATGTGATACTGTAGCGATATTATATATATATCTAATAATATATTTTGATAGTATTGTATATATATATATATTATATATGTATATATATTATCTATAGCGTGATCATATGATATACTATAAAAAAAATATGTGCTACTCTGAGGTGAGGTATAGTATATATATATATACAAAAATATAAAAAAAAAAAAAAAAAATAAATATAACAGTAACGATTACGCAGAATATCATCGCACGAGTGTATAATGAGTTAAATTTCCATTTTCCTAATCTGTATATATTTTTTTTAATATATATTGTATTATATAATATTATATGCTATATAAGTTGAGACTTTAAGTATCATATAAAAGTGATAAATAT
>JABUQX010080826.1:0-5000 GCA_015478945.1 Trachelipus rathkii
ACTTTGGCGTCAGTGAAACCGAAACGCTTCGAATCCGCGTCCGCAACGAACCCCCCGCGAAACCGCCGCGTGCGCCCGCATCCCGCAATGTTACCGCGTACCGCGCGTGCCGCCCCGCAGGCGCAACCTATTTCCGTAATAACTCGTCCGCGTGCGCCCGCCAGGCGCATATTAACCCGCTAGCGATAAGATATATTCGTTATTTGAATATCCAATGTATACCTATTCAAAGAATTTTCTTTTCAAATTCTTTCGTAAATATATTAATGAGCCCATTTTAATCCAAACTTAAACGTTTTTTATTAAAACATATATTTACGACCTTAAAGCATTAACAGTAATCAACAGCGCAACTTGCATAGCAACAACAGGAATTAGTAAGGGCTTTGTTTACTGCTTTACTGCCTTACTGCTTTACTGCTTAACTGTCTTTACTGCTTTACTGCACTTAAACTTCATATATTATTAACATTATGTTTTTTTTATATTTTATATTTTTGTTTAAATACTTTTTATTTGTAAATTTTTAAAAATTTTCCTTTGAGTATACAAAACAAACAGAGTGTCTTGTTATATAAACATTTTAATTTACTACAATTGTACGAAATTTTATAAAAAAACTTATACTTTACATACCTTAAAGCCAGTAAAACCGTACATCAATACGCAATGCCTAGTAACCAAAGGGATTAGTGGGCTTTGTTTTACTGCTTTCACTGCTTAACTGCTTTACTGCTTTAACATATATTTTATTATACATAAAATTATTACAAACATTTTATGTTTTTTATTAATCATTTACATTTATGTTAGTCACCCATTGTTTAACTAAAATTATTTGAAAGTTTTTTAAATATATGCGGATTTGTTTTATTAAAAAATATATATTATTATAAATATTACTTATTATTATTATTATTATTATTATTATTCATTATTATATTATATTATTATTATTATTATATTTATTATTATTATATTATTATTATTATTATTATTGAATTATTATTAATTTATTATTATTCTTGCTATTATTATTATTATTATTATTATAATATTATTTTTATTTATTATATTATTATTATTATTATTATTATTATTATTATTATTATTATTATTATTAATTATTAATATTATTATTATTATATTATTATTATTATTATATTATTAAATATTATTATTATTATTATTATTATTATTATTATTATTATTATTATATTATTATTATTATTATTATTATTATTATTATTATTTTTTTATTAATTAGTATTTTATTATTATTTATTATTATTATTAATTATTATTATTATTATATTTTATTATTATTATTATTTATTATTATTATTATTATTATATTATTTATTATTATTTTCATTATTATTATTGTAATTTTTATACCTCCATTTATTTTACTTCCTGCTTATTATTATTCTAAAACCCACCCACACCACACACACCACACACACACACACACACACCACCCAGGTTCATTAAAACTCACATACCATCCACTGTTGAACTAACAATTATTTGAAAGTTTTTAATAATTCGGATTTGTTAATATTATTATTTTATTATTATTATATTTTATTATTTATATTATATTATTATATTATTATTATATTATTATTATTATTATTTTATTCTTATTATTATTATTATTATTATTATTATTATGTAATTCAATTATATTATTATTATTCTTATTATTTTTTTATTTATTATTATTAATTATTATTATAATTAAAAATTATTAATTTTTATTATTTCTATCGATATTAATTGATTATCATAAATTATATTATTGTATTTATTATTATTATTTTTATTTTATAATTATTATTATTTATATTATTATTATTATTATTATATTATATTATTATTATTATTATATTATTTATTATAATTATTATGATTTATTATTATTATTTTATTATTAACTATTATTTGTGTTTATGATGCCTATTTCTTATTATTGATTATGATTAATTATTATAGTATTATAATATTTATTATTTATTATTATTATTTGTTTAATTATTATTATTATTATTATTATTATTATTATTATTATTATTATTAATTATTATTATTATTATTATTATTATTATTAATTATTATTAATTATATTATTATATTATTATATATATTATTAATTGTTATTATATTCTTATTATACTCCAAGTCTTTTACTTCAATTACTATTATTATTTCAACACACACAAACATCACAGGCAGCATATATATCAGATACCACACATCACACACACACACACACACACACACAAAAAACACACACACACGCACACACACCAGTTCATTAAAATATACACTGTTTAACATATCAAATAAGTTCTTTTGTATGACATAACAATAATTATTAAAAACATTTTTAGTTTTTTAATTAGACACGTACAATAATATTTACCCATTCATAATAACCTAAAATTATTTCCAAGTTTCTTAAAAACTTCTATAATATATCATTACTTGAACAAATAATTTATTATTATTATTTATGTTAATACTTTTTGTTATAAATTTTATAAGTATCAAAGTTTTAAAAATAATTTAATAAAAAATAATTTCTTTTGTATGAACATAACTTATAATTTCTTAAAACCTATTTTTATGTTTTAATTATTATGTTTAAATTAAAACACGTACATTATATTAGTCTTCAGTTATCTTAACTAAAATTATTTCAAAGTTCTTAAAAAATTTCTATAAATAATCAATATGCTTTGACCAGATTAAAAGAACTTATTATAAGTTATTACTTTTTGTTAATAAATTTATAAGTATCAAGTTTCAAATAAATTTTTACTAAAATTTTTGAAATTATAATGAAAACATAAGCAAATAAATCAGTAATCAGTAACATAAGACCCTGAACAATTCTCTACACCAAAAGCTATACCTATTCTTTTTTTCTATTGACCTACTGCTTTACATCCATCTTCAGCCTTTGTATCAAGTATAAACATAGGCAAATAAGTCTTCTCTGTTGAAATAAATGTTCATTTTATTAAAACCATTCCTAGATTTTATTAAAAAACAATTATTCACTTACATTTATGTTTATTCATTCTTGTTAACTAAAAATATTTCAAAGTTTTTAAATAATTTGGACTTGCTTTATTATTATTTATTATCTATGTAACATTGACAAACCAGCACGAAAAAACACACAACAACGTACACTCTTTACAGATATACGTACTGATGCTCTTTCTGTAAAATGTGTTGAAATAACTACTTAAGGCTTAAATTTAGGAACGCCTTTTTGACCCCCGGGCTGTTTTAAAGGCCTAAATTCAGGTCAAAAGGTAATTCCAGTATAGACAGGAATCGAGAATCAGTGTTAATTATTATTTTTATAAATATTTCACCTAAAACATGCTGGACCGGTAAGATCCTTTAAACAGGTAAGAAAGAAATGCTTTCCTTTCTTGTGAGTGGACGGAGTAAACCTTATCTCTATATGACCTCGTATGTGATTGGTCGAGAATTATTTTATCGTTTACTGGTTTTGGGTATGTAAAAACAATGTTTTTCATATCCTGACCTTACCTATGATGGGAGACAATTAACTTGTTCTTTAACTTATATTTGAGCAGGTGTGGTTTTATTATCTTTTGAACCGAAACTCTTTTAAAAAAATCATAGTCGTTTGCCTGTTTAACTGTGGCACAAGCTTCTGTTTGTAATAAAAGTGTTCTATTTCACTAAGTGTATAATCATGTTAGCCTACAGATAACCTCGGCGCATACGGTGTGCCATAATTTTTGCCCCACTTTTTTTTTTTTTTGAAAATTTTCAAAGTATTTTTTGGTTCAATTTTTTTTTCCTTCCAGGTATTCCTCAAAAAGATGTTGAAAAAAGACCTCTTAAATTTGTGTAAAAAATATGTAAAACTATTGAAGTTATTCAGGATATACTAGAATGTGGGCAAAATTTGCCCACACCGTACGCGCGCGCGACCCATATAATTTTTTTAAATAAAAATAATAATAAACATAAGTAGCTAAAGTATTGTTTTTAGTACTAATCTAGTTTTTAGTACAAATTTGAAGAGATTTCGCTGTATAGTTTTTTTTGTTACAGCCAATCTTATGATTGTCATTGGAAATAACACAAGAAAAAAACACACATTTTTCAAATATTAATTAAAAATAATAATAATAAACATCAAGTAACAAAAACTGGCTAGATCAACTGAAAAAGGTCCAATACACATTATCTATATGAAATTAGTTGTCAAATTTAAGAAATTCACCGTAAAATATAGTGTGGGCAGATTTTGCCCACACTGTACGTGCGCGTATGCCAAACGGATCCGTACGCGCGAGGGGTATACCTCAATACAAGACATTTTACAGTGTGAAATCAAGATTGAAGGAAGTAGGGTTTCATTCTTATATAAAAGAAAACCCAATGGATTTGAATTTTTCACGTGTGCTAACTATTCATCATGTTATAGTACTATGCGTGTTTTCATGAGTACAAGATAGAATTACTTTGTATATGTAATCACATTGAAGAGTGGCTTACAGAATACTTTAAGCCGAGATCTGCTTTATACTGGTTCAAAACAGTTATTAGCCAGAGCCAAGAAACCAACGCTAAACAACTTACTCTAGCATTTTCTAAACGTCAAAACATAATCAGTTTGGAAGTTAGATTATGGAAGAAAAATAATGAAGCAGATGTATTTGAACGTTCATCCATGATGCGATTCTATATTTCAGACTAACGCAGCTTATATATATGGCAGAGGTCCGAATGAGTGTTAATGCAGATGAAGAAGACATATGTGTTATCTAATTACGTGACCGTTATCCATTATATGTTATACCAGGAATACTACACATTTAAGAAAGTACTGATTGATGATCCTCTGCTCATCATCGATCGCTTCCTAAGTTCTATAGATGTACAGAAATTCATCTATCTACTTAGAAAACAATGGCAAGAAAGTATTTACGCAGGTGATCCAG
>JABUQX010080826.1:12500-26094 GCA_015478945.1 Trachelipus rathkii
GCCCACAAATCTGAAGCTAATCAAATTTAAGCCATCAAATTGGAGCATCAAATCTGAGCCTTCAAATCTGAGCCATCATTAAAATATCAAAGGAAATAATATGACCAATAACTCGATGACAAGAAGGGTGTGTGTGTGTGTATAGGGGCTAGGTTGTAATGTGTATAGGGTGGGTGTATGTGTCTAGGGCAGGGTTGGTGAGGGTGGGTGCGTGTGTGTGGGTGTTCAAGTGTGTGTGTGTGCGTGCATAGGGTGGGTGTATGTGTCTAGGTATGTATGTTATGTGTCTATGTATGTGTGTGTGTAGGTGTGTGTGTGGGTGTGAGTGTGGATGGAAATAAAATGAACTCAAGTTAGGACAGGTACCTACATGAGCTAAAAATAGGACAGGTACCTCTGGCAGGTAACTACATGAGCTTGATTTAATCGCCTCACGAACTTTATGGAATGCAAATAATCCAACAACTATGCGTATCGATACCAAATAATCAATGCCAAGAAAAAAATAAAAAAAAAAAAAAAAAAAAAAAACCCAATGCCAAGCAGCAAAAAGGGGTCCAAAATGCCCAAAAGGGAATCAAAAACTAAGGGGGGACACTTTCTATTCGAAGTTTCATAAGGTCTTCATAAATTCCCTCATGCAGGCCTATACCTCTTAAAGGTAAGTCATGGATTCCTCTGAAAATTATGATTTTCAAAATTGCTGTAATATTTCTTTTAATTTCTGCAATTGTTTTTTGACGTGCTGTCTGCAGCTGAATATCAACGGGTACGCCTTCCGTGATTGATTTAACAGCTTTGGCAGCCGCCAAATGGTATCGAATACTGAGGTTCTAGCGAGAATATGTCAGAGGAAGCTACTGTATAAAAGCACACAGCAAGTTGACTTCAAGCCAATATTTAAAGCGAAAACACATTAAAGCCCTTTAGAAAAAATAATTTAAATTTATAATACGTCAGTAATTAGTAATTACCACTTCATTATCTATCGATTGATGTATCTTTTTCAGTTTTTCTACTAATAAACCCTTAAGAACGTCGTCTGGCAAACATACAAGGTTCATTTTTTTTATTTCGCCGAAGATTTAGGGGGGCAAGTGCCCCCTCTTACCCCCTGCATACGCCCATAATAATAATAATAATAATAATAATAATAATAATAATAATAATAATAATAATAATAATAATAATAATAATAATAATAATAATAATAATAATAATTTTATAAATTTTCGACTCCGACTCCGACTCCACCTACACAGGAATTTTCGACTCCGACTCCGACTCCGACTCCTACTCCACTTAAACAAAAATTTTCGACTCCGACTCCGACTCTGACTCCGACTCTACTTAAACAAAAATTTTCGACTCCGACTCCGACTCCGACTCCGACTCCAACAGTCAAATTCAAAATTTCGACTCTGACTCAGCTTAGTGCTTACAGAGTTACAGTAAAACATTTTTTTGCTTCGACCTATTTTTTTTTCTTCCCTGAGGAAATAAAAAAATATACCCCACTTTTCCAATGAATCTAATCTCAATCACTATAGGGTAAGAGTCCGCAAAAGACATAAGATGCTGTGCACCACATGACAAACAAACTATATTTTTCAGTTTCGGATAACAAATGTATACCGTAATTATAATTGCCAATTATTTTTTATTTTATTTATAAGGAACAGTTAATTATAAAATTAAAAGTTTAATACTTTCAGTTTCAATAATAATAAAAATCATTGGCGTAGGCAGGATTTTATTTAGGGGGAGGCAAAGGTCGAGTGAGTATATATATATATATATATATATATATATTATATATATATATATAATATATATATATACTATATATATTATATATATTATATATATATTATATATATATAATTATATATATATAATTAAATCTAAACTATTATTAGAAGATTTGGATTCTCAGCGAGCATGGCTGCAATTACATTTATTTTCAGTTTGTTCGTTTTTAAACCTTATTAATATTCTGGAGTTTAAGCAAACATAAACCATTAAGCTCTCTCGTCATGTGTTTCTAAGGCCAAGTCTTTCTCTTCGCAGCGTGCTGAAAAGACCTTTTAGTGGTACTTGTTTGAACGTATTATATTACTCTATTGTTGTCGTTTTTTGACAGAGTAATAAGAAGTTGGCTTTAGTAAGTTTCTCAAGTCTTTCAACTTTTCTTTATCCTATTTTTTTATCCAGCCACATGGTATACCATGTCAGTTTCGGTATGAATTTTGTTGATATCAAGATCATAAAACTCTTAAAAAACATTTTACTTGCTCACGCAAACTGCCTACGGGAGCACCTGACATAAGAAACGGATGCAAATAAAAAAGATGAAATGCTGGCACGTTGTTTTCTGAAAATCTAGTTCTCTAAAGTGGATGAAAGTGAGTCAAGATAAGGCCCAAGTACAGAACGCCTCCAATATCAGCAGTTTTCAGCAGGACTGACTTGTTTTTAGTTGTTGGGATGTGGCTTTTCTAGTAGTCAAGTTCTACTACGAACTCCGCAGTAATAACTATTAGGGCCGATAAGAGCAGATGAGCAATTATTTAATCAGCAATTCACCGCAGAGCCCAAACCTCCGTTCTTTCGAACTCTTACTCCAACTGTCCTAAGGTCCAATAATTCGTTTGTTTGGAATAATTTAACCCACTGCTGGTCCAAGCCAAAGTTTAAATTTAGTTTGGGCTTAATTATGGAAAGATAAAAATGCAATCTGGTCTTCGTTGCGAACAGTATAATAGGAAAGTTTGCTTTTTTCTCTGTTTGATTGTTTCCTTCCTTTGGCAATTTTTTCTAAACCCTTCAACGATTTTTTATCATATTTGATATGATATTTTGAGTCCAACGGGTTTCAAAAAAAGTTTAGGCAAGTTGAGAATGCAGTTTCTTCTTAGGTGGAGTCTCTGAATAAGTATTGTCTTTTATGTGACAATAGTATTTTCGAATTTCCGGAACTATTTTTGGTCATTAATGAACCAAACTTAAGCCAATGGCCTGCTACACGTGAAAATATCATACTTTTTATAATTTTTCCCGCAGCTTCCTTTTGAACTCCAATGTTTCTTTCCCTGCCATTGCTGAGCAGCCGTCGTACCCCTGACCAAGCATCGACCCTCGGTATCCAAACCTTCTTTCCTAAAGCAAGTCTAACCGTTCTGGCAATGGCTTTTACCATCCATCCCTTCAAGAACTTCAAACCCCAGAAATTCTTTTCGAACAGTCATTTTTTCAAGATCGAAAACCCTTAATCCTATAGATAATTGTTCATTGCCTGACAAATCCGCAGTTTTTTTTGCATCGACGACATTCATGTTTTCTTATTATAATTCCGTACAAACTGATAAGTTCATTTTTAATCATTTGAGAGGTCCAGACGGCATTCTTCTGTCCTTGAATATGTTCTATTAATTCCACATCACCATTTCTATTTGAAGTTTCATAAGGTCCTTTCAAAATTCCTCAGCAGGCCTATACTCTTAAAGTATGTCATGGAATTCCTCTGAAAATTATGATTTTCAAAATTGCTGTAATATTTCTTTTAATTTCTGAAATTGTTTTTAGATGTGGTGACTGCAGCTGAATATCAACGGGTCCGCTTCCGTGATTCGAATTTAACGCTTTGGCAGCCCGCCAAATGTATCGACATACCTGAGAGTTTCTGCGGAGATACTGTCAGAAGAAGCTAGTGTATAAAACCACACAGCTAGTTGACTTTCCCAGCCAATATTTAAACGAAAACGACATTAAAAAACCCTTTAGAAAAAATTAAGATTTCATAATACGGTTAGTAATTTAGTAATTACCACTTCTTATCTAATCGAATTGATAATCTTTTTCAGTTTTTCTACTCAAAAACCCTTAAGAAACGTCGTTGGCAAACATACAAGGTTCATTTTTTTCTTCGCTAAGAATTTAGGGGGGGCAATTGCCCCCCCTAAATCTCTGCATGCGCCATAATAATAATCAATAATAATAATAATAATAATAATCAATAATAATAATAATACTAATAATAAAATAATAATATAATAATGAAAATGAATAAATGAATATTTCTGATAATCTTTTGACTCACGACTCCGACCCTCCACTTTACCAGGATTTTTCGACTCCGACTCCGACTCCGACTTCCCTTTACGCACTCCGACTCCGACTCCTCTTGCACAGAATTTCGACTCCCGACTCCCGACTCCGACTCGAAACCCTCCGACTCCGACCCTCGACTCGCCTCCGACTCGACTTCGACTTCGACTCCTACTCTGAAAATTGCACGACTCTCCACGACTCCGACTCTGACTCCGCAGCCCTGACTGTTAACATCACACAATGGAGTACCTCAATTAGCAATCCAGTCCCCCACACTTTTCCACTATTCATGCCGATCTCCCACCAACTTCAAACAGACACACCACCATTACAACCTACGCAGACGACCATCACCATCGCCACTAGCACCACAGACCTCAAACTTGCACAATCTGGCACATCACTACATCAGCCTATATCCACAACATGGTTAAACCGCCAACAGATGTCCAGCCTCACCAAACAAATCTCAATCACTCTATCACCACAGACAGACAACTCGGAACCTCACATCCAAAATCCACCAAATAAAATGGTAATCCCACTAAACAAAACTCCCAAAAATTCTTAGGCATCACACTCGACACTCATCTAAACTTCACAAAACACACATAATGCATTACTTCATCAGCAAAAGGAAATCCGCCAGGTTTCCAGCTGAAAGCATTTGCGCTTCCCAAGAGGAGGAAGGCATGCGTTTGACATCTAACCTCCAGGACGGATCTGCCCCGCCACATCGCGGTCAGAGGTAAACACTTGGGTAAATTTTATTCGGGAGCTAAATAGGTATACAGACATTTGGCACTTAAATCGTGCATTTATTTGTATTTTTCAAAAGTCCCTAAGTGGGTTTGAACCCTTACCCTTTAGGATGTTAAGCCAAGAGTGTTACGCCTTAACCACGATGAGCTAAAAGGAAATCCGCCAGGTTCCACTGAAAGCTTTGCTTCCCAAGAGGAGTGAAGGCATGTCGTTGACATCTAACCTCCAGACAGATCTCCCCGCCCACACTCGGGTCAGAGGTAACACTTGGGTAAATTTTATTCGGGAGCTAAATAGGTATACAGACATTTGGCACTTAAATCGTGCATTTATTTGTATTTTTCAAAAGTCCCTATGTGGGTTTGAACCCTTACCCTTTAGGATGTTAAGCCAAGAGTGTTACGCCTTAACCACGATGAGCTAAAAGGAAATCTGCCAGTTTCCACTGAAAGCTTTGCTTCCCAAGAGGAGTGAAGGCATGTCGTTGACATCTAACCTCCAGACAGATCTCCCCGCCCACACTCGGGTCAGAGGTAACACTTGGGTAAATTTTATTCGGGAGCTAAATAGGTATACGGACATTGGCACTTAAATCCTAAAGTTATTTGTATTTTTCAAAAGTCCCTATGTGGGTTTAACCTTTACCCTTTAGGATGTTAAGCCAAGAGTGTTACGCCTTTAACCACGATGAGCTAAAAGGAAATCCGCCAGGTTTCCACTGAAAGCTTTTGCTTCCCCAAGAGGAGTTGAAGGCATGCGTTGACATCTAACCTCCGACGGACTCCCCGCCCCACCGGGTCAGAGTAACACTGGTAACATTTTATTCGGGAGCTTAAATACGGTATTACAGACAATTTGGCACTTAAAAATCGTGCATTTATTTGTATTTTTTTCAAAAGTCCCTATGTGGGTATTTAGCTCCCGAATAAAATGTTACCCAAGTGTTACCTCTGACCAGTGTGGGCGGGGAGACCGTCTGGAGGTTAATGTCGAACGACATTGCCTTCACTCCTTCTTGGGAAGCCAAAAGCTTTCAGTGGAACCTGGCAGATTTCCTTTTTTAGCCTCATCGTGGTTAAGGCGTAACACTCTTGGCTTAACATTCCTAAAGGGTAAGGGTTCAAACCCACTTAGGGACTTTTGAAAAATACAAAAAATGCACGATTAAGTGCCAAATGTCTATACCTATTTAGCTCCCGAATAAAATTTACCCAAGTGTTACCTCTGACCCGAGTGGTTGTCGGGGAGCATCCGTCGGAGGGTTAGATGTCAACGACATGCCTTCACTCCTCTTGGGAAGCAAAGCTTTCAGTGGAACCTGTCAGATTTCCTTTTAGTCCATCGTGGTTAAGGGGTAACACTCTTGGCTTAAACATCCTAGGGGGAAGGGTTCAAAACCGTTTAGATGAGTGTCGAGTGTGATGCCTAAGAATTTGCACGATTTAAGTGCCAAATGTCTGTATACCTATTTAGCTCCCGAATAAAATTTACCCAAGTGTTACCTCTGACCCGAGTGTGAGCGGGGAGATCTGTCTGGAGGTTAGATGTCAAAGACATGCCTTCACTCCTCTTGGGAAGCAAAGCTTTCAGTGGAACCTGGCGGATTTCCTTTTAGCTCATCGTGGTTAAGGCGTAACACTCTTGGCTTAACATCCTAAAGGGTAAGGGTTCAAACCCACTTAGGGACTTTTGAAAAATACAAATAAATGCACGATTTAAGTGCCAAATGTCTGTATACCTATTTAGCTCCCGAATAAAATTTACCCAAGTGTTACCTCTGACCCGAGTGTGGGCGGGGAGATCTGTCTGGAGGTTAGATGTCAACGACTTGACTTCACTCCTCTTGGGAAGCAAAAGCTTTCAGTGAACCTTGCGATTTCCTTTTAGCTCTCGTGTTAAGCGTAAACCAACTCTTGTTAAATCCAAAGGGAAAGGGTTCAAACCCCAACATAGGGACTTTTTGAAAAAATACAATTAAATGCACGGATTTAAGTGCCAAATGTCTGTATACCTATTTAGCTCCCGAATAAAATTTACCCAAGTGTTACCTCTGACCCGAGTGTGAGCGGGGAGATCTGTCTGGAGGTTAGATGTCAACGACATGCCTTCATTCCTCTTGGGAAGCAAAGCTTTCAGTGGAACCTGGCAGATTTCCTTTTAGCTCATCGTGGTTAAGGCGTAACACTCTTGGCTTAACATCCTAAAGGGTAAGGGTTCAAACCCACATAGGGACTTTTGAAAAATACAAATAAATGCACGATTTAAGTGCCAAATGTCTGTATACCTATTTAGCTCCCGAATAAAATTTACCCAAGTGTTACCTCTGACCCGAGTGTGGGCGGGGAGATCCGTCTGGAGGTTAGATGTCAACGACATGCCTTCACTCCTCTTGGGAAGCAAAGCTTTCAGTGGAACCTGGCGGATTTCCTTTTAGTCTATCGTGGTTAAGGGGTAACACTCTTGGCTTAACATCCTAAAGGGTAAGGGTTCAAACCCACTTAGGAACTTTTGAAAAATACAAATAAATGCACGATTTAAGTGCCAAATGTCTATACCTATTTAGCTCCCGAATAAGGATTACTCAGCAGCATCCCCTGAACCTTCGTTAAACGAAAACAAAATCTGGAGGTTAGATGTCACGACATGGCCTTCACTCCTCTGGGAAGCAAAGCTTTTCAGTGGAAACCTGGCGGATTTCCTTTTAGCTCATCGTGGGTTAAGGCGTAACACTCTTGGCTTAACATTCCTAAAGGGTAAGGTTCAAACCCACCATAGGGACTCTTTGTTCCAGCCAGGTAAACTGGATCAAGCACAACAGGAATATTTGATATAATTATATATATACATATATATATATATATATATATATATATATATATATATATATAAACTATATATATATATATATATAATATATATAATTATATATATATATATATATATATATATATATATTATATATATATATACATATATATATATATATATATATATATATATATATATATATATATAAACTCTGGTACCAACAAGATAACTCAAAAACAATATAAACCGATTTAAACTCTGGTACCAACCAAGTAACTCAAACAATTGAACCGATTGTTCTGAAGCATTCGCATTCATGATGTTCTTGTCAATCAAGTAAACGTAGTCTCCGTAAAAGTGTTTCTTTTGTAATCTGTTTTCAGTTTGATAAGACTTTTTAAAATTAGTTAAGTAGGTAAGTTATTTATGAATGTATTATGTATTTGATTGGTAAAAGTGGGTCATTTTAACATTCAGTTTACGAAAAATAATAATAAATTTTAAGACCCCAGCTATACGAGCGCTTAAATCGCGGTTTTAAAAGAGCCTCGGTAAGGCCAGTTGAATACATCGGACGTATTCAATCTTATACTTGCGTTTAAAGAGTTCGTGTGTGGATAATATCTTAGTTTTCTTGCTTGCAAACAAAAATGTTTGCCGTAGATATTAGCTGTTAAATTTTAATAGTTCGAAATTTTGTGAATGATGTCGTAAAAATCATAATGACATTGAATATATACTTACTAATGAAAAATGTGTAATATAAGTCCCAAAGGTCACTTATTTTAAAAACATTTTGTATAAATATTCAAGTTAATTCAAAATAAACCTTAATGTTAAGCAATTTGTAATATTTTTCATAATATTTTCAATTTTACGAACTTACTGGAAAAATTATCTAAGACTATGAAATTACGAGTTACTGTTCTCAAAAGAGTACGACGCGCTCAATATTCGAACCTAAATAAAAATTTAAAATTTGTTTTTATTGTTATAATAATGCCCTTAATGCAATTAACATTAGATATCTTCTTCCCATTTTAGTTTACAATTTGATTTAAACTTAAGAAATATAAAACCTTTATTCAGAATAAATGAACGTTAAAGTTTATAAGCATGCTGGAAGCTTGACGCCTAATATAGTTAATAATATATGTACTTATATATTATTATTTATATTTATTATTTATTATTATAATTATAAGACTGCCTCACTTGTTACTTCCTCAATCACTACTCCACAAGTTACCACTTGATACATCTAATATTATATATACGTAAAGAAATTGGAGAGGCAGAGTATTGATATATATTGAAGAGTAATGGACTATTAATATAATACTTCTTGCTATATATTTACACTGGAGTATATATATTAAAGTATATATATATTAACCACACAAAAGGTGCATAGGCCGTATAATAAAAGTTAAACGGCCCGTTTAAGCTACTTAATTCTAGGAACAAAAAGAAAATTAACGTCGATTAATCATTAACGCTATTTATCGGCGATAGCCAAGAAACTGTAACTGCAATCGTTAATACGTTAATCGTTAATCGTTTTAACCGTTATCACCGTCACTCAAATATAGCTGAGGAGATAGTAGTAATAATTAATCCTCTTGAGACAATGAATTATAGCCCTATTCAAATTATTATTATTATTGTCGAATATTCAAGCATTATTATGATTTATATATTATTATTGATATTATGATTATATATTATGATATATGATGGATGCTCGCACTATGATTAGAGATCTTATTGTATTAAGTATCCTTCAAGTTTTTATATTTCTGATTATTCTGTACTTATAATATTATCTTTGTCGTTATTGTGTCTTTCTTTTTATTTATTTTTTTATTTTTGATTATTATCTTTTTCATTAATATTATTTATCATTATTCTAAATATCTAATTTATGTATTTTTTATTATTTTATCATATTTTTATTATATTATAATATATATTATAATAATATGATATATATATTAAAAATCATATATATATATATATATACATATCATATACTATACTATAAAAAATAATATATAAATAATTAATTAGATATTTTTTTTTGTTTTATTTACTAATTTTTATATTTTATAATTAATATATAACTATATATATATATTATAACTATATATTATATATATATATAGGCCCGTAGCCAAGACTCCGTCATTTTGATTTTTTTGTTTTTTTTTTAACATACTTGGTTAGTCCAATGAGAAGAATAACGTAACCACATGGAAATGCAGTGATGGACATCATTCTCTAAAAGTGTTCGAGATCAATTTTAAAAATAATGTATTTAAAGAATTACAATTATATATCAATAAAATTTTAAAATAAATATAGAATGTAGAAAAGTACGACAGTTACAGAAAAACCAATTACATAATGGGAATCAGCGTATAAATAAAAGTCAATCCTTTTTACAAAAGATGATCAAAAAACAAGAAAATAACAAAAAAAATATTCTTTTTTTTGCATTAAATGAAATAATCTCGAAAAGTACAACACTTACAGAAAATACCATACATATTATGGATGATCTTTGAATTTTGAGAGCAATTACAAAATGGAAAAAATAGATATAAATATAAAAATAAAAATCTTAAAAAAAAGAGCATGACAAAAAAATTCAGGCTGCGAGCACAACGGGCGACAGCAGGGGACGATATTATGGTCCCACTACCCCGTAGCGGAGGTTTGCAGCGCACGAGAAGCGCCTGCCGCAGAACATCAAGCGCACAAAAGACAATCGCGCGAACAAGAGCGTGTTGACGCGGCGTCGGATACCTCTCCCCGCGGAGGTGGGAATACTCACTCTACCCCCATGTCTCGTCTCCCCGCGAAGTCCGATGATCCCCTGACTCCTGGCCATCTTTGAAATGCTTAAACCACATTCACCTTATAGTAAAAAAAAAAAAAGTTTTATAAAAAATGACTCAACTTTTCAAATGGCCAAAAATTTTCCTATAAATTTTATAATGGAATTCGGTCCCCTTTAAATTGACTTTTAGAATCATATCTAGGAAAATTAATTATGATAAAAAAACATAAAAAAAAACTCCGAAACTGACGCGTGCTCTTATAAACATAACAGTCGTACTTAATAATAGTATATATTATTAATGTACATTACTTTTAAAATTGAGAATATTGAAATGTTATTAAAGAAAGTGTTAATAAAGATATAGATGACTATAGTTAGTAACTTCGTTGCGAAGTTCATATAATACTCTATAGATAAAAGAACCGAAGATAGTATTAATACTATCATACTGTAAATGGTATACTCATCAAATAATTACATGCAATTTATTGTTATCCTAGAGCACGCGCCCAGATACTTGTAAGCCGCAAAAATATCGAATCTATTTTTCTAGGATACCCATTAGGAATAAAATCGAATTTTTAACACGACTTTGTTGTCATTATATAAAGCATATAGTATAGTTTCAAATTGCAATAATAATATTTCGTATATATTCTTCTATTTTTCTTTTTGTAATTAATTTTCATATATTGACTATAGATAAATAATGTGCTCTACTGATTAATAAATGTTTATTATTTCCCTGATGTAGACATAGTATTATTAGTTTATCTTTATGTTACAATGCATGTTTGTTATATATACATTTTACGTATAGAGGGTCTATGGTAGATAACTCTAAGTACTATACATAATATTAATATATATTATAATACATACTTATATAATATTAATATATATAATATATATATAAGCTAATTATTAGTCTGCAATTTGAATCAGTTCATTATACTTTACCTAGAAAAATTTTAAAAAAATTTTAAAGAAAAACATTTTCAAAGTTCTATGTCTTAGTATAAGTTATAATTTTTATCATAAATTCTTTTATAACAAAACTCTGCTAAATTCCAGTGAAGTATTTTATCAAAACTATTATTATTCTTAAATAACAACTTTTACTGCTATTTATAATTGAACCTCCAAAATTTTTGAGATAATACTTATTATAAAATTTTCTCATATAAATAAATAATGAACATGAAAAAATACCTTACACTAGAATACTATATATATATAATATATATAATATATTAATTATAATATATATATACTAATAATATATATTTATATTCATATATATATATATATATATATATATATATTAATAATTAACGCTGCATATTATTAAGAGCCTGAGTATAAGAGATAAGGTAGTATCAACTAAGTCATATTAATATATAATTATATATATCGATATTTAGAATATATATATAAGTAGTATATTTTGTTTTTTTTTTTATTTTATTTTGAGTATGTTAGCTGTTACTATAAGGGATAATGCCTCAAGTCCTGCGGAACCGGGTAAAGCTCCATAAGGTACTCTAATCAAATGCAAGCTAGGCCACACCTGGTGTACTTATAGTAATAAGTAAAAGTACCTCGTTTTTGAGGTAATGTTTATCAGATATAACGAATTCTGCTATTTTCGGCGATAATCTAAGTTATCGGATTCGTTTTACCCATTACATAAGTGATAAGCTTGTTCGAAGACACATAAGTGACATTCTGGCTTCCAGCTAATTTACATAACATAATTCTTCCAAAAAACATGAATAATTGTTTCAATAAAGTGCCTAACGTATATAATAATAGTGATAATTACTACGATGGCGTTTCTACTCACACCATAGGACATACAAAATTAAATGTTCATCTACATAAGATAAAAAGAACTAAGAATGGCCATTGATTAGTAACTATCGTGCTGAAACTATGATAAAGTAACTTCGTCCGCAGTCCAGTCAATAATAAAAGCAAAAATTAGAAAAATGAGAAATAATAATATTTTATCGTTGGCTAATGTGCATAGATAATTATTAATGCTAATAATGTAGCGTATGTTAAAGCAGAGATATTGTAATAAGGCACTAACTAATTATAACATAAACAAAATCAAAGCTAGTTCGATAATTTCACTATATTCATTGATAATAATCAAAGATAAATTATGTTGTGATACAATTAGTCGCTATTAGTCTGGACACATCGACAAGCTAATTTCACTAGTGATAAGTATTAATGGCTGAATAATCTTACTTAGAAAATATGTAATTTAAACAGTAAAATGATGTAACAAAGAATATAAAATTGTAGCTATCACGGTAGATATACTTATATATATGATGATATAAAAAAATGCGCGAAAGAGCTTTACCACAAATCAATTAAGATAATTTACCAGGATGACTCGGATACTCTGGGGCCCAATCCTCAAAATGCATTGCTGCCAAAAACTTTTCCACATCAGAGCCTCCTCCATGACCATATGAAAAGAAAACACGCGTGTACTAAAATACGAGTTACTTGCAGAACTATAAGTATATATAATAGGAAAGGTTGCAAAACTTCAATTTAAAATCAATTCTCACCTTTCTGCTGAAGAATAACTGTCTTCTCTCCTATCTGCAAATCTAACCCAGCATTGCATAACTAATCCAGCTCGAGGCGCATAAATTTATATTGACTCATGAATCACTCAACACCAGACTTTTTAGATCCCGCTCCGACTCAAGAGCATTTAAAATTACCTGCCCAGTGTGACGTATTCCTTTAACGAACTACCACAAGAAGTAGGCCCTTCGGAATCCACGGCATTTTAAAATGTTCCGCCTCCGAGTGGAGGCGCCTCTTCATTTATAATTGCCACATTCTCCCGCATCCCATCTTCTATAGTGACTGGTAGTGATGTTAGTCGGTGGCCAATACGGGATCGAATTTTGTTTAGCCCTGCAAGATAGTCACCTCCTTGCTAAGCGCTGTATTATTCGATCCTGATTGAGGAAGACCACTCCCTGATGATCAGTTCGCGCTTTATGTTCTGAGTTTCCTTCCCCGCCGATCTCTCGT